>JAQFZF010003735.1:0-11117 GCA_034695365.1 Enchytraeus norvegicus
AATTTTTCCGCTTATGATTATGCTTTCTATTTCTTATTCCTCATAACATGACCAAAAATGCTCATCTGCCAGTTAGTTTAGAACAGTATTTAATAAATTTCTTGTTGTTGCCATCCTATTTAAGGCTTTTTCATTTGTGTCTTGTGTAAGGGATGTGTAGGCTACACAAAACACAGAAGAGTTGGTACAAGAGAAAAAGACTATTACAGAACGGTTCACATTCATTGTGCTTTATCTAGATATGTACGAAAAAAGACATCGTTAAGAAATATTCTCATAAAATGGGGGACCCATTTTATGAGAATATAAAACCTCGCCTCGTCGTCCCCCCCCCCCCCTCTCAGCAGCTGCGGGCCATAGTTACGTCACTGTGTAAATCAGATTTACTTGTAAATGTAATTCTCATTTATTTAAGCAGTTAGCCTAGTTAATATTTAATTTCTCTTGAAATCTCTTTTCTTGATCCTTCTCCTATACATCTCTCTGAGAATCTCTCGCATACTTTCTTTCTCTTCCCTTATTGTATTCTTTCTCCTTTCCGCTCTTTATTGCTCTTTTTTAAATTTCACTTCGTGTTTTGCGATTTGCATGACAACTGAACTTGAGCCTACTACGGTAGTCTAATACTGTACTCTAACCCACAAAGTTAATACACACTTTGGAATTCACCGCAGCCTACTTGTCCTGATGTGTCACATGCACTCAATCAGGCCAGTTTTCTACTATACAGTTCCTTGCTGGTGCTACTTAAACACGACTAAGAAAATAACCACTTGAGGCGATATTTCAGAGACAAATCCATTGAATTTGATTGAGGTCACCGTAATCACGAACAAATTCGAATTTTGCTCTAGCGTCAGGTCCTTAACACAAAATTTGTACATTTCATTTCTATTAGGCCTATTATTTTTATTATTCTATTATATAGTATCTATATAGTATCTTATTATTCTTATAATTTGTAATTCATTCTTTTGGAGATCAAATTGGTCTTCCAAATTTCATTCTTTCATTCTTGCAGAGTGTAAAATTTGTCCGGTATGGAAACCGGATGTGGGATGATGTGGCATCCTATATGGCTGCAACACCGGATTTGGTAATAGGATGTAATGCTATTTGACATCTCATTATTCATATAGCGTCTCTGTGAAATTATTTAATAGAGCAGCGGTTTATTACTTGATTTATTGATTGATAACGACTTAGATGTTTATGCATGGTTCTTCATAGCAGTCGAAAATCTAATGGAAGGAGAGAGGAAGGGGATATGTCCCTCCTGAAGCGGGGGATCGGTTATTTGGCACCCTTCGATTTCACCTGTCCCTTCGATTTGACATTAGCCCTTGAAACAAAATGCTTGTAAAAAAATTAATTATAACCCAAAACCTGTTAATTTTTTTTAACTATATATATAATGATGTAGAAAAAAGGAATATGTTGTCACTAATTTATTCTCTTCACTGTACACGGAGTGAGCTGCTAAATCAGGTAAATAAAGTTTGTGAATGTCTCTCACAATTATTCATGTAGAGTACTGTCAATCGGTTAATCACTTTGTATTAGCCGTCAACTGAAGCGTAACGGTGGTTGGACCGCTGGAATATGGTAGCACATTGCAAAAACATTTTTACCTTTCTCATACAATAAATATAATAAGCTTATTTGCACGTAGCCTACAATAAGATTTTACGGCAACATCTCTATATCTGACTCAGTTTCTTTCTGTGGCCCTGTCATACTATATAAGTACATCCGGTCCCTCTTCTTTATTTATGTCTGCTCTGTCAAGTGACTTACTGTCGAGCATTAATCTGGGGTCAAAAAGGGCCCCAGTCGGTACGGCTAGGGTTAAGCAACGCATCTTAATTAATAATAATAACAATAATTAATAATAGTATCACAATTTCACGATGCTATATTCCTGGAAGAGCCTAGAATTATTAGGCTTATGGATCATACTGCTGAATTGTCACCAGATAGCATCAAATTCACAGGATAAAGTGCATCCCACCGTCAAACACGAGGTAAGTATACTTATATACTCGTAACTTATTGCTTATCAGTAAGTGCATTTATAGGAGTGCCGCTCTGTGTAGGAAGCCCAATTGCACTTATATGAATTAAGTCTCAAATCAAATCAATCCACTAAATGATAACAATAGCGTATGCTGTTGATCTCGTCAGACTTGAGCTAGTTGCAGTCGTTAGAGCGTGTCTTGGTAAATGTACACCGACTGCTTGCTAGAATAGCAATGGAGAGTAATGTATCTTGTCAAGGCTTACAACTCGTGGCCTTCATTGGGCGTTGAACCCGCGACTTCATGATTCAGAGACCAGAGTGCTGCCATTAGACCACGGATGATCTCCACTAATCAAGTATCATACATTTAGATTGACGACGGCACCACAACATAATAGAAATAAAACTTATAAATTAATTAATGTGTAGAATTACCTGCGCCAGTTCGGTTACCTCCACTCCCATATTCCATCATTTGGAACCTGGAAGAACTCTGGATACAATTTTCCAGCTGATTCCATCACAGGATCGAGTGACGCCGTAGCCTTCGATCCTCCAGCGAGTGAAGACGCTCTCCAGAAAGCTGTTCTAAAGTTCCAGAGGAAGTTTGGACTGCCTGAGACTGGAGCGGTGGATGAGGAGACGGAAAGGATAATGGGACTGCCGAGATGTGGAGTTCCGGATATTCTTCCAGGTGATGATGCAGATAGCCGAAAGAGACGGAAGCGTTATGTTTTATCAAGTATGTTCTATCAATTATAATTAAATTTTCATATAGAATAAAATAATCTTAATTCAGATAAATTTAATGGCCGATATTAATACTAAGACAAATAAAGTAGGAGTAAATAATAAAAAATGAAATATTAAAATGTAAATAAGCACAGACCATATGACAACAGCCAGGCATCAGTAACTTATACTGGTACCTATAGATTTGGACTTTATAGTATTGACTTTGACTTGCAATGATGTCGTCGTCAGATGATGAAGCGGACGTTAAATTCGCATTGCAATGTTTTGTATCTCCTATTCTCTATTGTATCTCCAAGCTATCTGTATTTACACTTTCCGCTTGGGACGTCCCTGGTTTCGCCATCTGTAGAATAACTAAACGTTAAATCCTCATTGATTGATGGATTTGAATATATGATGTCCATCTCCCGGATCTCCGGGTTGTTTCCGTGAAATAGAAGCGTGACTGGCACAGGTGAATGACTCAGAGGCAGAGAAAGAAGAATTAACTTAGTAGGTTGTAGTCAACAAAAAAGAACACAGAAATAAATTTTAGCATAGCACATCAATGGGAAGTTTGTTTTTGATATAATATATGAATGAATTAGACACTCATACTATGATAATGCTGCTTTTTTTTATCTCAGTTTAAAATATATTCATTAATTCCTTCATTATAATATATCCAATCAGTTTGAGAAGAGATTAGGCCTACACTTTTTTAGAGAAACCATAAGAAAGTGTTATAGTTTTACATAAATAATGTGGCTTGATGCTTATTTCAGACAGCAGATGGCCTACTTCCAACGTGTCATACAAGCTAATGAACTCCGTTAGACCTGAACTCAACGTGTCTAAACAAGACGTGCTTGCAAACATTAAGAGAGCTCTACAGGTAATATTTCTAAAATCTAAATCTTAATATACAGGGTGAGTTTTAAAAATATCCCCCACAGGCGAAATCTCAATAACTTTGTAGAAACTCAAGATATGAAAAAAATATTTTAGGGCTTTCTAGAGGAGGAATTTTGACATCTAATCTCTAAATTTGGTACAAAATTATTCATTATTAAAAAAGTTACAGAGGTTCTAAGAAAAAATTCAAAAAAACAACAAATATTCACAGCCTATTCAACAAGCAGTCATTTTTGTTAAATTTAGGCCTAATTTTGGGCCCGGAAAGGGCAGTTTGTTGATGCCGTCGATTCTAATTTAGTGCGTGTGCAAAGTGACCGCAACCAGTTGGAATGCATGCTTGTAGCCTCTTCCGGAATGCTAGCACAGCCAGGTCGATAGTCTCTTGTGGAAAGTCTTCCATGATTTCTTCCAGCACAGGCTCGAGTTCAGCCTTATTGGTTGGGTTTGGAGTGTACACTTTGTACTGCTGAAGAATAGCGCCTCAGACGTGGTAATAGAGAGGTATTGACGTCAGGTGAGTTTAGTGGCCACTAATCCTTCTTGACGAACTCAGGACTATGCTGTTCGATCCAAATTGTACTATGGCTATTTGAATAAACTCCTGTTAATATGTTATTTTGAATTTTTTCCTAGGAACTCCGTAACTTTCTTAATAATTAATATATTTCGACCAAATGTGGAGGATAGATGTCAAAATTCCTCCTCTAGAAGTCAATAAAACATTTTTAAATTATCTTTAGTTTTGACAAAGTTATTGAGATTCCACTGGTGGGGGGTATTTTTAAAACTCACTCTGTGTATAGCCTATAATATAAGAAAACATTTATATATACAAATATATATACAAATATACAGGGTGAGTAAAAAAGTGGACCCCTAATTGTTTTTGGATTTTGGTGAGACCATTCAGTCTGTGTGCACCATTTTAACCGGATATATTAGCAGGCCAATTTTACATAATTTCTACAAATTTCATCAAATTCGATCAACATATGGCCAAGTTATCGGCGTGTTTGTGACCCTACCCATAAAATATAAATTTGCACCGTCCATTTTAATTATTGAATCGTAATTATTGAGCTGATTCTTATGAAATTTTCTAGCTGATTCTATTAAATTTTCAATTTAATAGAGATTAACCAATTCTATCTCTTGTCACCAAATTTCATTTGGATATATATCTTTAAAAACAAAAAAGTTATTGATATATCAGTATAACGTAGACAAATTTTGCAGTTTTATGACGTTATGCAATGTTAAATGAAGCATGCTTCTTTCAATGTCTGTCTACCAGTCATAGTGAAATATCAATAACTTCTTTGTTTTTTAAGATTAAGATATCCAAATGAAATTTGGTGACTAGAGAGAGAATTGATTGTTCTCCATAGCTGGATAATTTCATAGGAATGAGCTCAATAATTACTATTTAATTAACTGAAAACTGATGTCGTCCTATAAGTCAATACTGGTCAACTGTTCTTGGACCCCTGTGACATTCAAATGTGAATAAGTTTTTTGTTTGTAAAGATATCTGAATGACAATTAACAGAGCGTGGTAGCATTGATTGCTCCCCATTTCTGCATAATTGTACAGGGATCGGTGTACTATTTACGATCTGGATTTTTCTATTTATAAAGATATGTTTAAAAGAAAAAAGTAGGACAGATGAAGAGTAACTGTAAAAATATATCTCCATGACATCAAGAGACATCAAAATGGCTTATGTGAGGCATGTAATGAGCCGGAATCGATAGAACACTTTTGCTCAAATGTCCTCACAATAGAGTAGCAGAATTCATAAAGATCAAATGCAGGCAACGGACTCAGTCACCATACAGAATATCCCGGGAGACAACAGACTCATCAACTACTCTCTCATCTGTAGCATCGAGAGAATATTGTAGAGAACCCTAAGTTTCATAGGACGCTAATCATCTTGTCATGTTACATCGTCCTTTATAAACCTAAACCTACTACTACTAGAGAGAGAGTTGGCGTGCCGATGTCAACGGCATCGACGTGAGTCAATCATTACTCGAGGTCAACAGGTAAAAGATAATATTAGCACAAATTTTATAACACGTATAACAAGTCTACTCTGTGCTTAGGTGTCCTGCCAGGTCCGGGCATTGACGGTCATGGCGTATCATATCTGTCTTCTGCAGTTCATTATCATATCTGTTCATTATTCATATCTGTTATTCATATCTGTTATTCATATCAGTTCATTATTCATATCTGTCTTCTGCAGTTCTGATCATTTTCACTTCTTCGATGTTTATCAGATCACTGTATAGTGTATAGGTGCATCTTTGTCTTCCTCTGCAACGATTTCCATAAATTCTTTTGTTTACGCTGAGAAATTGTGCTTGATGCTGAAAAATATGTTTGATTAATTGGTTGATTGATTGATTCAATGACTGATTGATTGATTGAACTACTGGGTGAGTGCTCGTCTGATTTATTAAGTAATAGCCTACCACTATTGAAGAATACATCTGCTCATTACAATGAAATCATAATATAGTTTTCATAAACTTATTTCAGCTGTGGAGCAACTCTTCCTCCCTCACATTCACGGAATCCGATCAGGCGGATGTGGAGATCAGTTTCATGCCACGGGTCCACGGAGACGGTTTCCCATTCGACGGACCTGGAGGGGTCCTGGCGCACACCTTCTATCCGGGGCCTGACCTGGGTGGAGACTCCCACTTCGATGACGAAGAGCCCTGGTCTGTCTATTCTTATATAGGTATGAATTTCCTAAGTCATTTATGGCTTCATTATATTTTGACTTTTGTAAAACTCATGAGTGATGAGATATCAGTCAATCAATGCGAAAATTTAACGTCCGTTTCGTCATCTGACGACGACATCAGGGACAAAAGCACGACGATATCAAGTTGTATATAGTTGCATTTCTGACAAGAGCTATTATTATTATAATTTTACAAAAAACAATTGTTCACTAGATTCTTTATGACAGGCTAGAGCAATCTATTTGAGCCGAGGGCCGCATAAAATTTTCGATAGGCATGGAGGGTCGCCAATTTTTTTACGACCCTCCATCAATTGTATACATGCTCAAAATTTGTAGTATTAATTTTAAAACTGCTTCTATGTGTCTATCTGTCATTGCACGTATCACAATGCAGCCAAATTACAAGCAATTTCCATGAAAAATATCGAAAGTTTATGTATTTTTTCGAATTGGGTAAAATATAAAATCTACTACATTTCCTCTCTACTTTGTAGTTACTTTAAAATAAAGGAACTACTAGGATTACATTGCAAATCAGTTATCTCTAGTTTAATTTAGTCAGCATCCAAAATAAACTTCAGCTCAAATAAATCTCTATTAGTGACAAATTATTTTCAATTTTACTAAATTACCAAAACTGCGAGGAAATTCTTCATTTAACTTTTGGTTACAGGAATTCTTTGGTCTTACTTTCAGGTTGGTCGATGAGTGTTAGTGCAGCTGTGCTGTAGCCTAATTAATATATTTACAAGATAAATGTGGATTAAATTGCTACAACTTCAATTGAAATTCATTTAAGCGTATACTCGATACTATCATTTCATGAGCATACAGCTGTTTTCTTGAAAATAGCACTGTTCATTATTCATAGTTGCCATATGCTCGAGGGTCGCCAAAAACCGCCCCGAGGGCCGCATGCGGCCCGCGGGACGGTTTATGATGCTGCTTTAATGATGTGGTAGATATAGATGCGTTGTACGAAGAGACTCACAAGCAAGAATAATACGTGTATAGTTAGTTAGTTAGTTATTTTATTTCAGACCACAATAATGCGATCATTTACACATCATCAGTGAACAGAGAATAAACAATCACGATATGCTATTAGAAAATGTAAATCAAAATAAACAATTAGTGGTTTTAAGGTTTCCTGAGGGACCTTTCGGCCATCGTGCAGGACACCTTTATGATAAAATAAAAATGTAAAGTGTCATGAATGAAACAATTATTATTCAGATTTAATTAGAGAATTTGTTCAATGGATAATTCAAATGCAAAAGTAAATCAGATAACATTACTAATATATGACGTCTCTGACATCATCCCTGGATGAGGAAGCCGACACTAAACCTAAATCAAAATTATGACTATTATTATATTATAAGTTAAATTATGCAAAAATATTCATCACGAGTGTAAAACAGTAAATCATTGATTTTTGTTTATATATAATAACTATTAATCTTATTTAAAATTTAGCTTAAATTTCTAGTGATAGTGTGGACTTACATAATCGTATAATAGATACATGATAGTGAACTGATTCCACTCGCTCATTCTACCTATTCACGTCTCTGACATATCATTTAGACGTCAAACCGGACGTCAAACCCCGCACTGTATTGTATTTTTGTATTATAATGATTTTATACAATATTAAAGCTAAGAATAGTAAAAATAGATTTAAAATGGATCAGTAGGTATAGTGACGTCATTCAAGTCGTCTGAGAGCCTACAGCAGTGACTATAGCAGCAGAGGTATGCTAACAAACACAGTTTTATATTCGTGCCTGTCTGATGATATAAAATATTAAAACAAGCGAGAAATCCTAATTAATTAATCGGTCGAATGTGCGCGTCAGAGGCTTTAAAGCTGCCATTGGAACAACAGGTGTGCCCTCAGCATCATGATTATATGCATGTAGGTCTATAGAATAACAGCACACGTTATTTCAGTAACAGAGCTAGGCCTATGTCGTTGTAGGATAACTTTCACATTTTTTGGTCTATTTGTCCAATTATTATTCATTATTATATTCGTTCATTACTACCAATCTGGCAATCGCATACTATCACAATCACATACAGAATATGCAAACAAATTACGATATACATGTATTAAGTGAAAAAAATGCAGAATCCTAAATTGATAAGGCAAAATATCTATGATATTGCAGTGAAGAGCCTAATTATAAGGATCAACATGTTCTTTATACCTGGTCTGTACAGGTTCTTACCAGCATAGGCGCCGACTTGGGAAAATTATTGGGGTTGCCCACTTGTGGATTTCGAAATTTTTGTGGGTGGCCAAAAAAGGAAAAATAGGTGTTTTAATGGATCAATTTATACAATATTCCCCAATAATCAATGGCCCACCCCCCTCGCCGCGAGGGGAACACAGTCCCACTCCCTCCCGGCTGCCCCCTAGTCGAGAGGTGAGACCGGGTTAGTATTATTGTAATACTAAATACTGATTACAGTCATTAGGTCTGCATCGCAAATTAATAATAAATAGCACGCAGTGAAATGAAGGTTTTTTCATAAAAATATTTATTGTAATTATTTGGGATGTTGACCAACTACTTAACACTCTAAATATTGGGGTTACTCAGTATCATTGTGAGCAACCCCAAATAAAATATTGGGGTTGTTCAAGCATCCAAATTTCCTACAAGTCGGCGCCTATGCTTACCAGTGGCGGCGCCACACCAGATCGCAACAGGTCAAATGACCTGGTAAAAAAGCCAATGACCTGGTTACCAACCTGCTTTATTATTATATTGTCATAGCAGTACTGTTTTTTACGACATGCCTTTAGTCTTTAATGATCTAGCAATGACCTGGTTGCTCGGACGGTCTGGCGCCGCCACTGGTTCTTTCGTCTGTCCTGGTTGGATACCGTAGTTGGTAACATGCTTGCTCGATAAGCAGGATGTCACGGGGTTGAATCCCAGCCGGGTACGTCTCTGACAGCAGTCTTCGATATGGAAATAAACGTTAAACTTAGCTTTACAGATTTACAATTCAATACAATACAATGAGAATTTAACTTCCGGTTCCTCACCCGAAGGCGATGTCAGGGAGTTAGTTTTATATTTCTCTGAGCATAGCCCCACATCCCCAACTCTATATCCTGACCTATTCTATTCTATTTACCACAGCTTTATTTACCCAGTCCACCTCACCTAGCCTCTCTCCAGCACACTTTAGCTCGGCCTCACTGTGACTAGATCTCGTGACGTTTAGCTCCACACGCGCCTTGATTATATTCTTGTTTGTAGAGAGTGCAGAGATATAGTGCTCTCTGTGAGAGAGAGCTATTGACAGAGATACTGTGTCAACAGTGGGATCAGGTGGAGTGGTAGACATCATGCTTAGCTGTTAGACAAGGCGGGTCAGGGTTCGGCTACCACTCCGGCTCGTCCAGTTCGTTTGTTATTGTATATGAGGATTCAGAGGTTATACCTGGTTACCTGGTGCTTTAGTTCGTAACTCGACCTCTGCAGACCGTGCTCACAAATGCCCTCCACTTTTATTTCCCCTATAATCAGTATATAGCCATCAAATCTTCTAACTTATTCTCTGCTTACATCAGAGGTTATGCATAACAAAAATCATGTACACCCTATAGGGTATACTCGTATTTTGTCAAAGAAACTTGAGAATAGACCAACCGAAGACTGCATATACTTCGACATAGTCGACTAACGCAGATGTTGAAGTGAAGAGCAGAGTAGTCTTGGCCATATGGCTCCTGTCTACTTGACCAATTAATCGTTCAAATTCTAGACTAGCAGACGTCCAGCCACATCGGCTGTGGCTTCTGGAATGCTAGGCTACTCTATTCTTCACTGTTCATTGCGCATGCCATTATACAATACACATGTACATGTACATTGTACACTTGTGTTACTATCATTTCAACAATCTTTACACTCGGTTCTCTGTAGTAGACTGCTGGCTACTATGTGGAGTGAAGTTGTGATAAGATAAACTCCAAGCGCGTTGACCGCAGGGCATTATTGTGTTGAGCCGTCTTGAAAAGAAGCCGTGGGCATCTGAACCTTGACGTTAAACACACTCAATCATACCGATGCTGAGTAGAGCCGACGTAGACATTAATCAAGCATTCCACGACAATCATATTGTCTATTATGTGTTATATTATGCCAAATCTGTAGTACACTTTCAAAATTACATCACCGCTAAGATATATATTATGCTAAGCCGATACATTATATCAAGCATGCCATGCTGTCCTACATACCAAATCTGTAGTACACTATCAACACAAGCTGACGGCTAAGGTATGCTAAGCGGCCTAAGCCGATACATTATATCGAGCATTCCATGCTGTTCTACATACCAAATCTGTAGTACAGTTTCAACACAAGCTGACAGCTAAGGTATGCGAAGCCGATGCATTAAATCAAGCATTCCATGCTATCCTACGGTCTCGGGCAATGTGTCTGTGAAAACAATGCATACAATCAACCGAGGGTGCGACCCTATAATACAATATGAGGGACGACACTAAGGGGGGGCTAGGGGGCTAAGCCCCCTAACTTCTGTGCTCAGCCCCAATATTTCAAATCCCAAGCCTATTATCTATTGGTTCGTCGCATCTAAGCCCCCCCCCCCTTTTAGCCCCCCTATAATGCCCTATTACACGATCCTAGTCT
>JAQFZF010003736.1:0-11116 GCA_034695365.1 Enchytraeus norvegicus
CCAGGAGGCCAAAGTTTGGAGTCTTAGCCATGTCCGTCTTTGACAATATCCTTGTGACACTGGAACAGACTACTTATGATAACATTTTAGGATCTAGTGGTCAGAGTATTTGAGTGTCACCGATGGCTATGAGCTACTCCAACAGTCACTGTAAACGATCAGAGCTGCTCTTTTACTAACTAAACTACTAAAAGGCTGAAGCCGAATTTAACGTCAGTTTCAGTTCTCGAAAGGGATATCAGTAACGGGCGAGCCTCGGATTCGAACCCCGCACATACTGATCTGAAGTCGGAAACCTAATCGATCATGCCACTGGCTCCTGACTAGATCAAAAAGATTTTTACAAATGCTATGGTATGGTCAGACGGAGGCCAATTAACTCGATCCAATGAACGATTTGGGTATATTTTCTAGCATTATGTGAAACTGGGTTGCTAAATATTTCAAATTCAGTCAAATAATACAGTCAAATTGTAGACTGTGCAGTAGGAGATATTAACAAAGCATCTAGAGGATCCACTTCTTAACCCGCCCTGTACATACAAATAATACTCTTTATATTTCACGAGATTAATTCAAATAAAAGTGTCTCTAACTTTGGAAAGCCTAGTTATACAATATACATGTGTATTAGATTTATCGTTTGCTGGTGAGTATAAGTTGATCACAATATTATCAGTTGGTCGGTTGGTAAGGTGCAGTATTCATTGCTGAATACATGCACGGAGCTGATACCGATCATGAGTGATTGCAGCCCGTAAGTGACAAAATCATTAATCTGACGGTGAGGTCGCCAGTGCAACTCTATACAAGCTAATTGGAGGATTTACGTCAGACCAAGGACATACCTATGGTTTATCAGTTTATAATTGATATATTATACAATACAGTATGATGCATATAATATAATTGAATATTTCAATGAACTTTGGCAACAATAAATTATACTGTAACTATCGTGTTTGACTTCACGACCTCACTTGCATATTTTACATTTGTGATTATTATATAATCTGAGTTCTGAATGAGTCCTTCAATCAGTGAGCCTCGATGATCAATAAAAATTACAATGGTTCAAATATCAATTACAATAAAGTATACAGTAATTCAATCACCCAAGGTTGAATCAGATTAAAACATTACAATGATAAAATGAACTAAGTCATTGAGAGAGAGAGAGAGAGAGAGAGAGAGAGAGAGAGAGAGAGAGAGAGAGAGAGAGAGAGAGAGAGAGAGACAGAGAATAGTATAATTATACACTATACTATAACTATTAGGCTATGCATAATAAAGGATTTAAGTGACGGATGTTTGCAAATACAGCTATCTTCTCCACGTAGAAAACTTGCTAATAGAATCAGAAAGATTGAATTGATAGGCTAATACACCTACAATGAACTACGTGTCAGTGCTATAAGTTGTCAGAGCACTGTTTATGTCTGGTCCCAAGAGTTTGGTGGATACTTTTTTACGCTCTGTTTATTGATTCCAGTGGAGATAATATTTTTATCGAGCGATTCAAACCAGAATGTTTTCACGTAATTAATGTGGAGCAGAAAGTGTAGGCCTATTATAGTCCAAATTATCACAATCTGATTGGTGCAATTTTTACTCTCTTTAATTTTTACGGTTGGTTGGTTGGCAAGGTGCCATATTCGTTACTGAATGTAGGCTCGGAGCTGATCCCGTCTTGTGCGATTTTAGCCCACAAGGTGACAAACCCATTAATCTGACGATTACGTCGCCAGCCCCACTCTATACACTCCAATTGGATCATATACGTTAGGTTTGTGGCTACCAATGCAATGTTCTGTAGCATTCATCCACTAAGTCGTTGATCCATTTAACCGATCCACGAATGGATGGATCATGGAGGGCCTGGTTGGCCCGTGCATATCAGATATTTTACTCTCTGATTGACTCTTCCGGGAATCGAAACCCGGACCTTCGGTGCAAACCGATCGGCCGATCGTCACACGTTAACCATTGAGCCACGTATACATGCTAATTTGTATCGGTGTAGTAATTTTAGTTTTTGCTCTTAGACGTTATCATCACTCAATATTGAGCCTGCGTGAACCACCTGCTAGTGAATGCCAACAATGCACTAATGCTAAAAATACAGTGATGCAACGCATAGTAATGTAATCATTGGGATCTTATCATACCGTAAGCAACAAACGATTAATCAATATTAGACAACTATATATAGCAAGATTTATAGCAACTATATATAGCAAGATTTTATTTTTATTCACAATCTGTCTGTCCGCTTAATCAAGAGAGGATCGATCGAACTTTTTGAGGAATTCCAGATCATTCCGGAAAGTTCTAATATTAAGACGAATGGTCTTTAACAGAGGTTTTTTTTATGTCAATGACGAATACGAAAGGTAATACGGGTACTTTGGAGATGTCTGACTATTATGGATAAAATAAACCTTACCGCCATCAATTGTCAATATTCTTTGATTTTATTCGACGACGAGTAAGGAATTTTTGTGACAGAAAAGTTCACCCAGATTCCGGATCCACCCACGCTGGAATCCTTTCAGACCACGGATATTGAATTGGCTGGGTGGATAGTCCACATACAAACAAATATATCATACCAAATTCATTACAGAACTTTGAGGTGAAGCTGATCCCGATCCTGAGCGATTCCATCATATAGGTGACTTAGGCAATAATCTGACGGTAAGATTTATGAATAATTGTGTAATCCAATTAATAATACGTTGGAGCTGTGTTTATATTTTCAATTTTCTGTAATTGTAATAGTCGTACACTACATAAACTTTCAAAATTACCCATTCTATGAAATGCGCTGAAGCTAGAATTATGTAGGGATGAAACCCTCTCCCTATATATCACTTCGGAAACGTGTTAAGCCAAAAAGTCGGTTGCATTCTACAATTTAAACACAAAATACAATAAAGGGAACCAATCAGCTACTTTGTTTGCTAAATCATAAACCAATCAAAAGCTTACTTGCATTTAAAATAATCAATTAAATGACTAAGATATTACAGACAATCTATCCATATACATGTAGATAAGCCGTTACTACTGTTAGCATAAGTTTCTTTTAAAGACATTGTAAAGCAGTTACTGTTAATAAGATGTATAGAAAATAAGATTATTTGATGTGCCCTATGTAGAACTGTTAACTATTGTAGTAATGTAGTAATGTTGATTGAGTAAGCTCAATTGGTTGGAAACGTGTAGCATAAGTAGTTGTATGGGTCTTAAACAAGCATCTGATACTTCCTGACCTGGGATGTTATGTTATGTTATGTTGTGTTATGTTTTATCAAGTTTCACGTATGGTTGAATCAGGACTCCATCGTATTATTACTCTAAGGTTCGTTTAGAGAAGTCTTCAAGAAGACTTGGAGGGAAATGCCGTATTAGTGACGGTTATAACCTAAGCTATGTGTCTATGAGACGAATATTCAGTCCAATCGATATTACTATATAGTCAATCAATCAATCGGTCGATTGATCATTTAATTTTATCATGAACTTTATCAACATTTTTAGTACGCCGATTTGTACTAATCGCAACAATGTCATGACAAAAATAAATATTCAAGCAGGCCATGGAGCTTCTCAAATACCAGGAGTAGGAGCATATCTATAGACGACGTGATGTTTGCTTCCGTTCTTATGAACTTGAAAGAACCATGCACACATCATCAAAGGTGGACGGATGCACTTGTAAGAACCACACAGTATACGGTTCTTATAACATATAAGTGCTAAGATAACGAAAATGATTTAATAAGACGTCGCTACACGTCTTCGTTTTTGCTCAAACTTTCAAACAAGAGCCGAGAGAAAAGGTCGTGATAAGTGGCGATCCTACCGTTAGATTATATTATTAATCACCTATTTTCTACATCGCGTATTTGAGAGATCAGCTCCCTTGTCTATAATATGATTAGTATTCTGAATATGAGAAAACTTAATTGTAACTGTAAAAGCCTGAAGAGTAGTTGAGGGTGACACCATTCACTGGCCCAATTTTTAAGGAATGGTGAAGACAGGATTAAAAAATAAACTGAAATCAATTATATCGACATAATGCAAGACAGACCGAATTGAAATCCATTACTATATAAAATAAAGGCTGGCGACCTTATCGTCCGATAAATGACATGTCACCTGTGTGCTGAAATCGCTCAGGATCTGGATCAGCTCCTTACCTACTTTTGGTAACAAATATATCACACAGCCTTTACCTTTAGGTCTATCATGTAAAACTAAACAAAAAGCAACCGGATAACACTAACGTGTTATTTCATTTAAATAAAATCCAATATAGGCCTACATAAGCATTTTTATTTTGGTAATGTAAGCTCACTAATGTAAATTAGCTGTTTTACTCAGGTAATGTAACTAATGTAAATAATTTGTTTCATTTCGGTTATGTAACTAATGCAAACAACTTTTCCATCAAGTTAAGGTAATGTAACTACTGTAAATAAGCTATTTTTACAACTCACTTACATTTTGTGGGCCGAAAATCTGTCTCGGACTCCAATTTAGGCGAAGTCGTTGACCCTAATGAACTGGTGTGTTGTGAAATCGCGACGAAAATGGAAACGATCGTACTAGCCAAACCCATTAGAGAGTTTATCGAAACAAAAACAGAATCGGTGTTACCATATTGTATCGCACCAGCAACAGGTTTACTTTATTTTGGCCAACACATTAACGTCATTGATATTTCTGTATCAATTACACACGCCTACACCTTAAACAGAAAATTATCAGTGCTGTAAACAATGTAACAATACTGCATATTTGTTTAAAATGTTAAATATTTAAATTGTTACTTTTTAAATAAGAATTGTAAAATCTCAAATAGGAGCTTGTAAAAATACATACAATTTTGGAAGAATATTGTGTAAACTATCTGTTTTAATCTTATTCTTATAAATATTTATAGAAAAAGTGAAAGATAAGCCATAATCGTCAAGTTTGATATTGCCCTTTATTTGCTAAAATTGGCAATACGGTTGTTTTATGTTCTGCTGTAATGCATGAGGGGCGGATAAACTGAATATAATGGCCTACCACGAAACAACTGCAATAAAACCATTTCCTGTTCCAATCTCTCGCATGCCTTATAATCTGAACAGCTCCCATTCACAAAATTTCTCGTGTTTGTACCGAGAAACTTGTGAAAATAGACCAACCCATAACTGTGCTTGTTCGTAGGAGGAAGTCATGGTGACATCGGTTGTTGCGCAACTGTATTGTTGATTGATTGATAAACAAATCTCTCGTTGCCAAGGTAAGCAACTGATTTTGCCATATCAGTTTTCCAGATTAAGTAGCACTCCTAATTTTGCGACTAATTCATTTACATTTCATGATCAATGATATCAGTAGGAGAGTAACGTAATGTATAACAAGGATATTATATTATTCTTGTATGGGTTTTTATGTTTCAAGAAATTGAACCCGATCAACTTGTTCGCGTTTTCCAATTTGGAAACGCAAAACGAACAAATTAGTACAACCAATCAATGACAATATTTGACAGAGCACAAACTAGCCGCCCACTTATATTGTGAAAATAATTAATCAGATGCATTCTTACCAGTGAGTAGTAAATAGGAACCTGAAGACTCAAGAACAAGAACGGCCTGCGCCCGCACGGCAACAGATCTTAAACCGGAGGTTGATATGTGAGCCCATAGTGACACTGTATAAATAATTGTTAACAATCTTTCACCGGAAAAGCAAAATCAGTGACCATAACTCTTTTTTTTCAGTCCTAATCTATCCAGTGCTCTGCAACGTGGCAGGTCCAAGGCAAAAATTCGTACACACAATCAACTAACTCGCTCCTTAATGAGCACACCATCGATCAACCTAATAAATCCGTCTCATCACAAGGCTTTGCCTTTTTCACACCTAAAATGATGCCTTTGTTCAAAGAAAATATATGTTTCTGGGATGGTATTCCATTGCCTTCCTCAGTATCTGCGTTAGTCGGCTCTTACGAAACACGAGCAGTTATCGGTTGGCTATTCTCAAATATCCCGGAGCCAACACGGGAACCAGTCCTAATAGCCGTTTATTTATCTAGTTTTTTTAAATCAGAATGTCTATGCATTCTTACGAATAATTACTTATATTTAAGTATAATTATAATCCTTTCATTCGTACGTATAATTTCTTACTCCACTCCAGTTAGTCTAAGCTTTATATATGGCTGAAAAACAGATCAGTATTCCAGAATAATATACTTCCAGGAAGCATATAGTCCGCCTACGCTAATTCTCTCTCTCCTGTGTGACGATTATTATGCAACACTTGACTCAAATGAAACGCAAGTCGATGGCGTCAACTCTGATTTACGTACCCATTCTCACGGAACCGTCTGTACCACTCAACAGTCGTTCTGTAATCTACACTTTTCAAATACAGGGGCAGAAAAAAGTGTAGCCCCAAAAACGTTCTCTCTCTCAGTGCACTGGCTGATAACAACAGCATAGTTTATGCGCCAGAGTTTCCTAGAGATAATTTTGCTTTCTGAGGTGGGGCTTCTTATCCTTCCACAGTGACTGCGTTAGTCGGCTTCTACGAAACACGTGCAGCTTTGGATTGATCTATTCTCAAGATTGCCACAGCCAACACGGCCAAGGACGTTATTAGGTCTAAATTCGAAGGAGTTGGTTAACGACAGTCTTTTGGTTAATTAATCGTTTTAAAGTAGAAAGTGCCTTGGTAGCTCGGCTTAAGAACTGAGAGGGATATTTCTGCAAGATTTGATGGCATGCGCCCTCATTCAAGCCCAAATGCAGAACACATAATATGTAGAAAAACTAGACTGATTTAGCATAATAAAAACGAGAATGTTTTTGTGCATGACTTTGATTGCGAGTAGACTAGTATGCATCAAATTTTCCCGGTGTTTATGGTTCGAGTATGTTAACGTCAAAGTTCAGAAGTACAAGGTTTTTCTCTTCAAGACGGCTGAAGACAATCGAGCTACCTTCAAAATTTGTTCAAGCTTGATACAGCTTTATCCCACATCACACCGCAGCTTAGTACTGCGCGCCTGCCTAGTGGAGTGTTCACTAAGTGATTGTTTATGATCAGCCTCTTAACTGTATTAGCTGATTAACTTTTAAATATGTAATATATATTTTGATGATTAGAACTATCAGCGGCTGACAGACGGATTTGAAATGAAATAATATTAATTTTTCTTCTTCTAAAAATCCAAGGATTTAAGGGCTATCGTCCTCTTGCCCAAACTGGAGCCATTTATGGTACTACTTGACTTAGTTCCATTCCGTGCAGAGACATCTAGATGCCGATAAACAGCTGTCATCTCATTCATTCCTACAATCCTCTCTTAGCTTTATTACGCTAAAGATAGGAACCGATGCCTCCCAATGGAATGTCTAATCCCTATCACACTCAGGGGTGAGCCATAAAATACAGAAACTCGAGAAGAAGATCAGCAATGATGAAAATAAGTAGAGCAAAAAGTTATAAATAGAGTAAGAGTAAGAAAGGAGATAAAGGACAGATTCTCCATATGCAGTAGCGCTCTTAAACTATAAAGTCTTGCATGTACTCCATGTTCTACTGGCTCAGCCATTATTACATAGAGTAGGTTGATGATCAGCTCCGTTCTAAGTCTGGCAGAATTAGTAAACACAGACACTTAAGATAACAACGGTAAGCCACCTGTGATACCTTGTTCAGAAATAAAGGAAGGAATGTATCAGGTTAGCATGCAATTGTGGTATGACTAAATATGAATAAGTTACTTGGATGATAGAACGTATGCTCATTTATTAAGACAGACTGCAATAATGTGTTATTATAATTACGTCATGTGATAGAATCCTTAAAAGATAGATGAAGCATCATAAGATGACACATCATATTGTAAGTTTGCACTTACGTGGCGTATTTTTTCAAATGAATAAAAAGCCAGTGACGCAGTGTCTGTCATGTGGATAAATTAGATGTTACATACTTATTACAGAGGCTTCGGATTAGACTGAGTCATTTATTTCACATGAAGACTAAACAACACGCATACACTGAAGCAGTGTGAAATGGAACATTAATTTGAGGCACGAAGGTACTGACAGGTCCCTGCAAACTATGGTTTTAGTCGGGAATTATATGATCTGCACTTACTTTAACTTTTATATTGAACGTTCGCCCAAATGAGTGTAACTGTATTAACGACGAATTCATAGTATGTGATCATAATGCATGTGATTGTGAGTGTCACAGTCTCAGCACATTAACTATCTCTGACGTAATTTATTTTATTCCTGATTTCCATAGTCTATAGTAAAACATATTATACGTCTGTTGCCTATTCTGAAATCCAGCAGCTCCGTCGTCTCACAGGGTCGGTTCCATTGATCACATAATGTATAGGATCCTAGAGATCTAACAAAAGCGGTTTCAGCTTTAAAATGTCTTGGGGTCAAATCCTATTCCATGGAGAAATCTGGTGGGGAAGTTGTATTCACCAAAGTTAATCATGTAAAAATCTGAGAAGCCAGATAAAATCTGTTTCCAATCCACAGTATAGACCTATGCAATAGCATCACGAATGCTATGCTAAACCATATGAAACTGCTTTTATACCATAGGTAGATCATATACGGACAGGTGTATAAACTAATGGGACATTTCGAAGAATGCAATATCATGTGTTGAACGGAAATGATGAAATAATTCTTCAAGTTGTACCTGAATGACTTCAACCACAGCTGTCTGGTGTCTGACCAATGGAAATATCGTACTCAAGGATGACATTTGAAAACGTGAATCATAGTTTGGCACCTATTGATCTTGTGATATCAAAATCAAATCGAGGACATATCAGAGGCATTGCTAAACATTAGGATATGAAACTAAGGTAAAATATGTTAAAATTGGGAAAAGGATTTAAGTTATATGCTGCATCTCTTTTTTCACTTTCTCACAAATGCAGACGTTTTTGACAGGTTAGTCTTAGCCTTTATTATCAGTTGACAATTGTAGGCCTACTTACGAAATTCTATTATTTCGTAATTCTATATTTGAACTATAATATAGACAGTCAATGAGAGAGGCAACGGGAAGCTACCTCAGAAATCTAATTCTCTTGAAACAGGAACCATTATAGACAATGGTGAGCGTAAAGTATTTGTATTCCTTATGATAATATAAATAATGTTGAAAAAAAGGTGCCGAGAGCCAAACATAAAATATTTTGCAATCAGACGTCGAAGAAATGAAGCTTTCCGAAAACTTCATGTTTGAAATGGAACTTCTGATCATTCATCTCTACATAGGTATTTGTAATATTACATGCGAATCCTCTGCTTTTAGAATGGGGTGGGGGAGGAACAAAATTTACTGTAACTTGACAAAAGTGCGGTATGTTGTTACATGTAGACCTCTAGACTTTTCAAGTTAGGTTTTAACAACATTGAATTCCATGAGTCAATAATCATAATATGACTTAGGTGGGGGGGGGGGGGACTAAATTACTTGTGTGTATTTAATTTGCATTCATGAATCCATTTATTGATACATAGATAAATTCAATCATTGATTAAACTATTTATTACAATTGTCGTCCTATTAGTTGTATTATTAGAATTAAGGAGCCAGTCCTCCAATCCCACAGCATTTTTCATTTCGTTGTGGTTATCGTTTCTAAAGAATGCAGGAGGAAAACGGAAATACACATACATAGACATTGATCGTTGTGTTTTAAGATAATCAGGAATTTTTTCATAAGTACAATATCATTTCCAGTGAGTCCTCTATTACCCTCTCAACAACAATAGTCCATTACATTCCGCCCATTCCACCTGCATGACAGAAAGAAACTGAGGATGTAATGAATTGCATGCCATCGACTTTCTTAGTCTTTCTTCATAACTTCATCTGAAATACCCTATGCGCATTTGTCCCGGTTGAATATCGTGATCGATAAAATGCTCGCTCTCTAAGCAAAATATCACGGGTTTAAGTCCCAGCCGGGTCCGTCTCTGACAATATCCTAGGGTACGGAAATTGATGTTTAACTTAGCTTTATGGCTTAGCTTTTATTTGTTCATATATTATTATGTGTTTATGTAGGGTACTTACCATATTCTTACCGCATCTGGAAAATGAAAAACAGCCAACGAGCGTCAATTGCCGATCTAAATAAATTGGATTAAAAGAAGATAGTCTTCTGACAAATTACAAAAGAGAAATAAAAATCGAAACATGGTTAAATCGATGGAGCATTTTCTTAATGTGTTGTAAAGGAAAGGCTTTTGATCTGAAACTTGTTATTGTTTTGCTATTTAGCGGACATAATTTTTTTCTAACCATTGAGTTCGAATTACAAATCTCTGTGTATTCGTTAGGAAATCGCTGTGTACTCTGCGTAGGCGCATTTGTTAAGCCTACATTAAATATCCATCAGGCACATAGTGAAAGTGAACTCGCTAGTTACATGTAGCTCGAATATCATTGGACAATACATTCGCCAAAAAGTCAATATCTGATCTCATGATAATAGATATAATATGCTCTTGAGTTTTTCTAGTAATTTTCATCACTGATTTATAAGGGACTATATTTAGAAAGGAATCTACATATTCAATTGAGCTAATCAGTAGATTGAGACAAGGCTGGAGATAAGTGAGATGGTGACTTGGGCTGCACTAGCAATTACTGGATTCAATAGAAAAGGGCGGACAGATCTATTTGAGTGCAGATCAATCAAGTCAGGAATGGTGAAGAATTGTGGAAGTGACTACAGCACTTTAGGAATATCTTAACATAGATTGGCCAAAAATCCATAGCAGGCCTGAAGGAGAAATACAACAAAGACCTCAGGATCCCCACTGCGCGTGACCTGCGTAATAAAGCAAATTCCTATTAAAAAAATAAGGTAGCCTACTTTTTCCTTTGAGATTCATCAAAGGAAAATGATGTGGTTGGACCAATTTGTATAATTCATGGTTTGTACATGAACTCAAATGGCAAGAAGTACATGCATAGTACAACTCTCATTTTTTTCGCCATCTCTCTCTGTCTCTCTGTCTCTGTCTATGTCTCTATCTCTGTCTCTGTC
>JAQFZF010003737.1:0-11115 GCA_034695365.1 Enchytraeus norvegicus
ACTTGAATTTTTGGGACATGTAATGAGGAAAGAGGGGATGGAAGATTTGATACTCAATGGAAAAATTCAAGGAACAATAAGTAGAGGTAGACCACGGCAAACATATGTGGAGAGTCTATGCAACTGGATGCGAAATCTGTTACCCGAGGAAGAAATGAAGAATATAACAGTGATAAACATATTGCGCACTACAAAAGATGGACAAAGTTGGAGAGCCATGATCGCCTACGTCCTTAATAGACATGGTACCTGAAGAGAGAGAGTGTATCAAATATAAGTTTTAGATTTATAATATTAATTTAAATTACATTTAAAGGTTTGTAATATTTAATACCTTTACATATTTTGTCGCTATAATGTGTGTGTTAATAGAACGAGACAAGATGTATAAGATTTAGTCTGCTTCTTTATTCAAGGGTGATGTCAGATGTGCAGCAAGATATGAATGATTTCTAATTGACAAATGATAATGCGCAAATGTATTTCAATGCACGTTTTCTGTTGTATTTATGTTACAAATGACTGCGAAGCACAAGTGCAAGCGTTACAGCGATAACATAAGCTTTACATTACATTACAGCAAGTACATTACAACACTTATACAAGCTGTGGTATTATTGATTGATTGAATGACCGTTTGACTGATTGATTGACAGGTTACGGCTGGTAGAATCAGAGGCGCAGGTGGAAGCACTGAAGCGGTTCAACGTGCGTCACACTCCCACACGTGGCGGTGGAATGAGTCCCATGATCACCAGCATGAGTTCATCCGCCGCTACCACCTCCTCATTCGACTTCACCTCCTCTCTCACCACTTCCATCGGTCCTGACGAGAAGATGCAGGAAATACTCGACGTCGCTAGGAAAGATCTCGGTCGATTAAAGAAGAAGAAGAAGGTCACGCCATCTAACAGCAGCTCCACCAAGTTAGCAAAGTTTGTTTTCTCTGGATACTTTATTGCGATTGCGTTATTGATTATTTAATTTATAACTCAATTATATACTATATTTAGTGGGTTCTTTTAATCTTCCTTTTATTTCCGCACATGTCAGTCGCACGTGTTTACAAGGTTTCCTTTCATAAGGTTTTCACAAGGTTTTCTGTTTTTGGTATTTTTTGTGGTCGTCCGTCGCACTGGTTATCGTATCTTATCTTTGCCATAAAGAGCGCATTAATGCAGCAAGCGCAGATACACGATTGACCACAATATCGGTGGCGTTGTATTATTCTTGTAGTGTGACCTGGGTTTGAACCCATGAGTCTTCAATCTCTTTATGCTTAAGTGTACGATGCTAACCACTAAACTACCGCCACCAGTAATAATTGATTATATAACTCAAAATATTAGTGTTACTGATCATATAAAACTCAAAATATTTCGTGTTAAATATCCTTTTAATTATATAACTGTACTAAAAAATATTTAGTAATTAAAATAGTGTATAAAATTCGCTCAATGGCTTAGAGGGTTTTATTATAGTTTACTTTAATTATTGTTGTAGTAACAACAATCGCGAGCTGAGTGATGATGAGAAAAATGATAACGAGTACAATGATGCCGATGATGTAGATGAGGAGGTTTGCACTTTATATATATTTATTTTCTCTTATTTTATCAAACTAAACTTATTAGTATGCATTAAAGTCAAGCAAGTAAGCGCGAAGGGTAGAAAATCTCAAACTTACAATTGCATCGGCTAAACATTGATATATTTAATTAAGGACATAATTAAATAAATATCCTTTTTCTCGCTGATTAATGAGAGTCTTTTAACAGTTTTCTTGAGGAGTTCCTTGAACATATTTCATATTATATAATAGCAGTCTGATCATGATGTCCCTCCTGAAAGTTTGCCTACTGACTTATTTCGTCTGTCCTTAGAGATCCCATGGTTTGGCTATGTCCTTATTTTGTTTATCCCCTAGATAAATATTGCTAAGAAAATCAGGAAATCTTTACAATTAATCGCGATTATTATTGGCGATTACAGAAGATATTTCTATATCTGCAATCATTTAAGCAGAGTACTACTAGCTTTGCACGGTCCATAATGGACAAGCTCGTGCAAATGATATCGATCAAAAGCTGAAACTAGTGAGGACCTCAACCCGTCGGTGTTCAAATACTGGCTAAACCACTGTTCTACGGAACCTCCCACCTCACCACCCGTCAGTGTGCTAGCGCAAGACAAGACCCTCGGAGTGTCCTCGCATCTTCACTAGTTTTAACACGTCTTAAGACTTTTTGTCAACTACATATCCATAAAGCGCGGCTTAAGTAGTCGACTCCATCTTTGACTGACTAATGAGCTGAATAATAACTGACATATTTTAGATCACTACTTGAGATCTATGACAATTTCATAACGTCATTGTGTTCATCTTATGTGCCTGTTAGAGAAGAACTTTGTTACTTTGTTGGCCTAAATATTACATATTTCAAGGAGGGATAGTTTTTTTAATATACAGGGGTATAACATCTATAAAGTCGGGGCGCAAAGCAAATACAAAGGAAATACAGTTGATGCAATGTAATTAAAATCGAAACCAATTGGTAACCATCTCTATTATTACTAGGGCGATTTTTTGATACCTAAAAAATTGAAATTTTGACTTTATTTTTGTCAAATTATGACTTTATTTTGACGTAACGATTTTAAGATATGAAATTACAAACGATAACATCATTCTAGTAGTTATAATAAGTTTTATATCTATTTAAAATGTTATACATAGGGCGATGTTTTTTACTCCTTAGAGTGAATCCCCTAGATAAATATTGCTAAGATAATCAGGAAATCATTAATACAGTTAATGCGATGTAATTAAAATCGAAACCAATTTGTAACCATCTATTAGTTTATTACACTTATTTTACAATAATGATTTCCATTTTCAAAGATTTTTCTAATGACGTCAGTAATGTCAATTTGTATAACTCCTATTAAACATCTCTTTTGTTCGTCTTAAAAACGGTCTCCTATAAAAGCGACATTGATCCTAACTACAAACTGAGCACGGCTATCTGACTCTTGGCAGATCTCGTATAAGGTGTTAATGTAAGATCTACACACCGGGCGGGTAACCCATTGGTGCGACTCGAGTACACAGTGTCGTATATAGCTGTGTATTAGAGGGCTCAGACTCGACGGAGCTGGGTCAGTTCTCGACGGAGACTTTGCGGGTTACTTTATTCCTCGATAGCTACGATTATCTAGGGATGTTCTCTGTAGGTTTATACATATCCTTACCGTTGGATTTGGTAGTCTTAGCCTCTGTTCCGCCCTTTTTTAAAATTAAACCATTCTTTCTTATAATCATTGTAATCATTCTAACAATTTTAATGATAATGCAGAATTATAATTATAATATAGTCGTTTATGATATAGTGTCCATCCACGCTTAACGGATAAATTCAAAATCCGGCGCATTCATTGGTTGCTGAGACAGGCTCATATAGCGTCGCCATCTTTGTAAAGATCAACCTTCGACTCGGCATAGTTAAGCATTAAGTTATGACAGTTTTCAATAATTTTTTAAATTATCAAACCGGCTCCATATAATAATAATAAATACATAGAATTGCTATATGATTTATCGAGATTAATATAATGAGCTTCACAACAATGCGTGGGCTTCCGTTTGATTTTTTAAACTCTCTGAAGTTTGTATTAGTAAACATGCACTACCGGTCATAAATAAACCAATACATTTGTAGCGATACGTCATATGAAACCTGAGAATACTCTTAACGTCATTCTAATAACTCATTAATTACGTCATTCTTTCCTAACGTCATATTCTGTTGTTAAACCTACCAAATCCGCAAATTTAACATTTTTCATATAAATATTTTGAAAAAATTATTGATTCGAATTGAATTGTCTTCCTTTCTGAGCGGTGTGAGAAATTATCATGTAGAAATCATGTGCTATCGTGTCCACAAAAATATCCATATGTTGTATTTTTAGTATAAAAATGTTCAGTAGAATAGTAGAAGCTGAACTGTGTAAGAAAGTATCAGGTTAAAGAGCTGTAAAGTAAGCCTAAAGTCTGTTTCCGTATCAAAGGATACTGTCAGAGACTGGCCCGGCTGAGACTCTAACCTTTGACATCCTACATGTACAAGAATATGTAGGAATATTATCATGTGTATACCGACCGTATCGTCAGAAATTTTCAAATGTTGTATATTTAATACTATTATCAATTAATTAAGGCTGACAGCCTGAGGTATTTATCAAATGGTCAGGTTGCCAGTAAATTCTTTAATTTAGTAATTGATTCATTGATCTATACATTTAATGATTGATTGATTGAGTCAGTGTTTGATGTTGAATACGTAGGAAGCAGAGGTAAACGGGGATGATAACGTTGAAGAAGATGATGAGGCAGATGATGATGATATCGGAAGTGATGTGGACACTGAGAGCGGTGAGTTGTTAATAATTAAACGTTGTCAAGGCAATGTTCCCAATTGGAAACATTTCACTGCTTGATTTTTAAAAGCTGTAAAATATTACTTGATGACTCTAGAGTTCTGATTATTGCAATAGATACTCTCTTACCATTTAGGAACATGTCTTATTACGAGTTCTTGTCTAATTTTTCATTTATAAAGGTGACTGTAACTTGTGGTGGACTAGTATATTACATTTGATGAAAAAAGTATATTTGTCAAAAACAATTCTCGCCTGAAAACGGTTAAAACATCATGCTTAAAACATAATAATAATTATAAAGGTTTGGCGTCCGTTTCCTCATCCTGTGATAATGTCAGGGACGTCATCAGATATCAGATCAAAACATCAGTTTGACCTCTTCTTTTTCATCACTTATGATTTTAGTAGATTGACAGAATAAATAATTAATTAACCCATTAAGAGATTGATCTAAAATAGTAGTTGTAAATATTATTCTCTCATTTATACACCGTGGCACATAAATAATGACACTATTTTGGATGCTTATAACTTAACCAATATTTGATCAATTAACATAGAATTTGCACAATAAATTAACATTGAACTTAAAAATGTTCCCTTCAAATATCTAAGCGTTCTATGTGGGGGTTAAAAAGATATCGTGGTCTGAATATGACCTCACAAGCTGTAAATACTACGCCCGTCATTTTCAGACCGTTGGCTTGTGGCCCTGATCGTCGTTATGATATGTTGTTATGTCGTTATGATATGTCGTTAGCCTATGATCGGTCAAAAATGTCCGAGTGTCCGAGCATAGCTGCGGACTAGCCCAAAGCTCTTTCCTAGGCTACAGCAAGCAGCTTACACTAACAGCCAGCAGTTTGGCTTTACGCTAAAGCCGCTTACAGCCAAATTACAGCTGTTTGATGCAATTGATAATACCAACGGCTCATTTCAGAGCCAATAAATAAATAGAAAGGAAAGAATAAGTGGCTATTAGCGCAATGAGTTTAATAATGCGATTAATAATGTGTAAAGATGCTATAATAACATTGATCGATGACGTCGTGTATGTATTGGACCTAATCTTCACATCTTGTGAACCTTCAAAATATTGGGTCATATTCAGACCACGACATATTTCTAACCCCAGACCGAATGCTTAGATTTATGAAAGGAACATTTTCGTGTTCATTGTCAACCTAATATTATTGTGCAATTTCTATGTAAATTGATTACATATTGGCGAAGTTACAGGCATTCAAAATAGTGTCATTTTATATGGGCCAAGGTGTACTGTATAGTGACCGTGGGCTTATAATTATATGCTTAAGAGTGGTTTTGTTTTGTCTAAATTTAACGAAGCTTTCTTAAAATTAAAACATTTGTCATAATATGTTCATTATAGCTGTAGTCATAGCCGACTCAAGTGTTTAATAGTAAATACTAGGGTAAAAGCAATACAAAAACATTACATCACGGTCACATTACATTACATAAACCATTACAGCGTCCTGTGCACTTCCTTTATTGTTATAGGATATGATGAAATGTAATGGGATTGATATTTACAAAAATAAACTGCTGTTGGGCAATTTGTAAATCAATCAATCCGAATTTAACGTCCGTTTCATCGTCAGACGACGACATCAGGAACGTCTCCACAATAACAATTACCAGCCTGTCAACCAAGATTGGGCTCTATATAATAATATTACATGTTAGCTTTTATTTTAAATAAATAGTGTTATTTTTGCAATTACTGATTTAATGAAAACCCTCACAATTCACAGCGAATAGTGAAAACATTTATTGTATTGATATATGATTTTAATTTGATTGTGTTTATTTATTTAATCTTTAATTTATATTCTACTGTCAGACTATGACTATGACAGTGATTACTATGGTAAGGCTTGAGTGTTTCAATGTGTAGCTTTTTGAACAGTTTTTTTGTTCAGCTATGTTGATTAATGTTTAATGCATAAAATATAAACAGCTTTTGGTGTATATGTTTAACGGTTTGCATTCTTATTGTACAAGTATCTCAATGTTTTTGACTGAAGAATTTATTATATGCTAGATATCAGGCATGTTCGATGTTGTCATGAGTTTTTGATTTACAACTAAATATTTCTAATATTAGTTGAATTCTACAGTAGAATTCTCTTTTTTCTGAATTCCTTTAATTACGCATCTGATTAGGAGTCTTAATATCTATATCTATTATCCACCTAGTTTTCTTCCAGATGACTGGTTTAAGGCACAGATTCTTACAGTCTACTCTCTCGCTCTCGTCAATGAGCACGCCATTGATCAATCAAATGACGTGATCCCATAATTCTCACACGGTACTTTGTAACATACCTTAAAATGACGCATTTTAACAAGGATATATATTTTTCTAGTGTGATTCATATTGCCTTCTTTGCGTATGGATAAATACCTGACAACTGTACCATATGAATATATTAGTCGTAACTAAAGTTATAATATAAAGCGCTTATTAATCTTAAATGATGATAAATGTAAAATAGTGCAGGATATGCATTGTAACTAGTAATGAGGGAAAAACTAGTTTAATTAAAAATTTTCGAGATATATACTTTGACACTATGTATTCACTCTGTTTTCTTAATAATCTTTAACATCATCATTAACTGAAGTAACTAACGTAAAATCAACAGTTGGCATGTGAGTATGCCCACTGTGTCCATCTGTAATGGATGTATTGGGATTTTACGTCAGTTTCTTCAGTTGATGATGATGTAAGTGACAGACTCGACTGGGTAGCAGACCCGCAGTCTCTTACATGATAAGTGTAATAATCTATTGTCTCTGTTCAATCTTATATATTCCCATGCTTGTGCATCTTAGTGAAATCTATTCCTCAATGTATTAGCTTACATTACAACAATAGCGTATGCTATTGATCTCGCCAGATGGCGAGATAGCCGGGATTCGTTTCCAAATTCGGCTAGCTTGCGCAGTCGTTAGAGCGTGTCTTGGCAATGTTCACCGACTGCTTGCTATTATAGCAATGGAGAGTAAAGTAGCTTGCCAAGGCTTACAATTCGTGGTCTGCACTGGGTCTGCTCTGTGCGTGGTCTGCACTGGGCATTCGTGGTCTGCTTTGAACCCGCGACCTCATGATTCAGTGGCCACAGTGCTCCTATTAGACCATGGAGGCTTTCCATTAGACTACGGAGGCTTAGATTACACTGTCCCCGTTGGATAGCATAGCGTTGATAGCGTAACACGCTTGCTCGATAAGCAGGATGTCGCGAGTTCAAGTCCTAGCTGGGTCCGTCTCTGACAGTATCCTTCGATATGGAAACAGACGTTAAGCATTACAGTTTTAGCTTTAACATAACACTGTAGATTCTACAGCCTGTACTTTTACAAAGGCATTTTCTTGATCTACATTTTCAGGACATTTAATTATATATTTACTTCAATAGACAAAAAGGACTTAATTTCACCCGAGTTCATAGATCCAGAATCAATTACTTTTTTGAAATGGGTAGGCCCAGGGGGGGCTTCAGACTTAGTTGTATACTAGTTGGATATTTTTAGTTAATAATATAATTAATGTTAGTTAAACTAAATCATGTGTAATAGTGTGTGTGTATTTGACGTCCCTGATATCGTTGTCAGATGATGTAACGGACGTTACACCTATATTGTTATGTATTGTTTTGTATAGGAACAGGAAAGCTACGAGAGAACCTGGCTGATCTAACCTGTGAGATCTCCATCAAGCAGAAACTGATCGAAGAATTAGAGCACAGTCAGAAGAGAATGCAACTGCTCAAGTCTCAGTATGAGGACAAATTGCGTGCTCTAGAGACAAAGATACGTCAGACACAGGAGGAACGAGATCGTGTTCTAGCCAGTCTCAGTACGTATACATCTTCTTCTTTCAGCTGTCCTGCCGTTTCCAGGCGTTGATGGTCATGGTTCTCCACAGGTCTCATTCTCTTGCGGTTCTGATCATTTCTGTTTCTTATATGTTTATTCAATCACCGAGACAAATGTTTAGGTAATTATTTGCCTTCTTGGCAACTCTTTCCTTCAATTTTTCTGCTTATGATTATGCTTTCTATTTCTTATTCCTCATAACTTGAGCAAAAGAGGTTCATCTGCCTGTTCTGCATAGTATTTATTATATTTCTTGTTGTTGTCATCCTATTTCAAACTTGTATTGAATACTAACGCTTAGGTTCACCGTGTGCTTGTGAGGTAGTTTCGAAGATCAGTTCCTGACAATGCTATTGGCCGGATACTGAACACTGCCATAGAAATTGGAATCGTTGAATAAGATATAACTAAAATAAAAATTCAGTGCTCTACTAAATGGTTCGTGCAAGGCACAAACTTATACACGTCGTGCACTGTTTAGCTCATCGGTGTGCACACCGTTGATCATCCAAACCAATTGATTGCATTACAAAGAGCTCGCATTAGCACATCTAAGACAATGCCTTAATCAAAAGAATGAATTTTTGCTGAAGTGATTGCACATTGCCTTTAATCTCGGTATCGGTATTAGAAATAGTATATTGTGGGTATCTTAGAGATCATTTGATCATTTTGTGCAGTCCATTTTTAAATACAGAAATATGTCCTAAAGCTCTATCTTTACATGTAACCCAATGTAGCGACAATCAGAGGTGTTGCAGACTTTGAAGAATGGGGTGTGAGCAAATTTTGTGAACCCTTGTTGGTTTCAATTTTGTGAACAAGCACTCACTAAGCTCGAGAATACAATTTTATCATTTGTGGAGTACTATAGATTCGAGAAGTCAGAGTATGATTGCTTTGACGAAAGTTACTGGTTTTATATGTCTACTGAGTTTAAATGATAAAGGTGTGCTAATCATTGCTGTCATCTCTGTTTAAATGCCTGCACAATCAGCAAATATCTGCGCATCAGCTGACGGCCGATGATATTAATATCGATCAGTTATCACATTCAGTCTGATCACCTGCAACGTTATACAAGGCTTAATAGGGCTTGGCTGTCTCAGTAGCAATGGTCTAGCCACCATGTAATGTTGAGGGGCAAAGTTATTTTTGCCTCAATTCAGATTACAAACAAAATAAAAACAAATTAGAAGGTGGCGACATACAATACAATACAATGAGGATTTAGCGTCCGGTGCCTCACCCGAAGGCGATGTCAGGGTCGTCAGGAGAACCTAGTCTCTGTGAGGTTAAACAGTAGCAATAACAATAACAATTGTAGCCGTGGTGTAATATTAAGTCTCACTGCTGGAGATTTGTAAAATTCCAATGCATTTTTCTAAGAAATTTCCAGAAAGTAATGCAAAGTTATTTTCGTTGTATCTTGGGTGGAGGGGGGTGCGTCCCCTTGCACCCTCTGACTTTTTCAGTGTTCAGTATGACAATATTATTATGTGTCGGAGATAAAACATGATCAGCGAAAAAGGGAGAGAGAGAGAGATAGAGAGAACGGGGAGGGATAAACGAAAGGAGGCAGATAGACTTGTGTATAGAAAGAAATATTTACTAATTCCGAGATTGAGAATAAAACAATGGAGACATATTGTCTTCTTATTGACAATCAATCACTTGTTTTGTTTTAATAACTAATACATTAGTTAGCTTCAGTGGTGAGTTTAGATAGACACATATTAGGAGGATATAGAAAGCATTTAAAATAGAGAGAGAGACAGCGAGAGATCGGCAGAAAGTAGTAACTAGGCATTAATTAGGTCTACGTAAAAGCTATTTTCATGTTGTAGAATTGTAATTCATCGGCCGCTTGTTAAATGTAACGTTTTAGTTGTCTGCAATGTAATGAGACTGGATGATGGATAATAATGATGGTGCTTTGTGATAAGGATTGATATAAAAAATTGGATTAAAATCAGACCATCTAGTCTATAGCTTATTGGACTATATCAGCATGAGATGCCGACACTGTTGTAAGTCCATTTACTGGCTATAGCTATCAATTCTCTATTGCTAGATAATATTCTATGTGCTTAATAATAAGTTACATCGCTTAAAGCCAGAATCAAGCTATCAAGCAATAAACTTTAATCTTTGCTATTATTAATCTTCATCATATTTATGGCAACCATCCATATGCAATGGCCCAAGTAACAATGAGCTGTTATGCCTGGAATTATTATAGATAATTATTTTAATTTTGAATTATATAGTTTGACAAAGCAAAGTAAGAAGCATGCCAACGCAGTGAACAAGGTATTGAATGAGTATACTCTCAGAGTTAACGAGAAATTGAGCTGAATTGATTGATTGATTGATTGATTGATTATATAACGATGAAGCGAACAAGTTTAGAAAGGAATATGAAAGAAGAATCAATGATTTGTCGAGTTGATTTGAATTAATTGATTGATTCTTTCATTCATTCATTTTATTGTGTATACTATTTTAACCTATTTGTAAACAGCCCTGTGGGTTTTATAAAAATGATTCATTAAGAACGGAATATATAGTGGCCCGGCTACTCGAGATCGTCTAGATTGAAATAGCAGCGAAACCAAACCGCATTAAACCTGTGCAGAGCGATTGAGAACCTCTGCCAAAGTAAAAGGTATCTTGCTGATCCCGGATATGCAGCGCAATCTGTCTGCCGATGCCATTGATGAAATCAGCTCCACCGGGGTTCGTCGGGCCCATAGTCTCCATGGCCAC
>JAQFZF010003738.1:0-11113 GCA_034695365.1 Enchytraeus norvegicus
ATTTTGATTACCCCCCACCCCCTCCGTGCTCCAGTTTGTCATAGCAGTGCGTGATAGAGTAAACACCTACGGGTTTCTGCTAGTGCCAAGTGATTATCTTGTGTTTGCTCTGCTCATAGATGCTTGAGAAAATCTTCTGCTAGCCAATAATAACGTCACGACAGAGAAACGGTCGGTAGGGGATCTACACTAGGGCTTGAGGGGGCCTATGCCCCCAATTTTTATCAAATGGATCCCTCAATTTGTTTTAACCGGCCTCTTATGCCCCAACACCTTTTTAGATCACGGAAAATGGTCACGGCCGTCATTTCAGCCAGATTTGTTGGAAAGGGTAATTCTTCCTCTCCTCCTAATTTCGAATCTTTATCTTGGTGAAGGGGTACAACTTTTTAAACCCCTCAGTTGAAAAATCTAGAATTAACTACTAGAACGGGTTGGAATTGCATGGCATTGCCGGTAATTATTATCGTTTAGTGTGAAAGTGTGGAAAGAGTGGAACCCTGAATGATGTTGTCTGTTGTAATCTACGCATACTAGACTCAATTCTTGCGCAAACTATTGGTTATTGGCTGTAAAAATGAGTAATTTGGTTGGTTAACGATGCCATTAAGTGAAATATCACTCATAGAGTACGTTGCAGGAGGATTGTTTGTCTGTTTGGATAGGGAATTGAGCTAAGTGGCAACATGGGATGGAACGAGCACGGCTCCGGTACATACACATCCATGTTTTGTGGATATCGCTCCATCCAAACATCCGCAATTCTCCACGTGACGCTTTGTGACAAAGCATCGGAAAAATTTTCCGACCACTCTCCAAGCACTAACTGTTCATGTGATTCATCATTTGAAGCTCTGCTACTAAAGCATTCACGAAGGCTTCAGCGAGATTGGTCTAACATCATTTGGGCTGGCCCTCCCATTACATGCACATGATGAATGATGCGGGAGAAAGCTCTTGGTTTAGAATGGGATAAAAGCAAACGACCCTTGTTTGATTATTTTATGGTTCAAGCTTTTTGCCTGTCGGGTCTTGATTGATATATGTGGTAGACATATAAATCAATTGATGTTTTACCACTGTTCCTTAACCGATGAATGATGTTTGGTGCAGGACTGTGATTGGATTGATCTGCATGTGGGTACAATAAAATAGCATACAATACAAAACAAATAAAATAACTTATTTACGCCCGGTTGATCATCTTACTCCGATATCAGGGACGGCGCTAGATTTTTTAATATATTTTTATATTAATCTATAATTATAATTAGTCAGCTAGTATTTATGACTCGCTATTACGTGTATTACCGTTGGCTATAGTTACTTCTAGCAGATGGATTTACACAATTCATATATATATATATAATACGATATTCAATATTTGAATATAATATATTAATTATATATTGAAGATTTGCACCTGTCATAAATATTAAATATGTATGATATTCTGCGTCTTCAGTCAATTTGAATATGGGTCTCCAAACCCCAATCTCTACCCCTAACATAACCCGAAGGACCTAGGTCTATTCAATTCTTTACCCCATTTCATCAATTTAATTTCTGGAATATGAAATACAATAGGCCTACATTTATTAACTTTAATGGGTTTGAAAGCAACCTGCTTGTTTATATCTATGTCTGACTTAACTAAACTCTATCTTATTGAGTAGTTAGTTGTAGAAATATACAAGTCTACCACCAAATTAAAATTAACAAACCAATGTGTGCACTGAGATAAGTAATTAATAAATCAATTACTGAGGACTCGACTCACCTATGTCATTATATGGGTAACATTGTCACCATTGTTTCTATGTTTTCGTTGTCACGTTGTCACCATTGTCATTATAGGACTCAACTCAACTACTGTATGTCATTGCAAAAAACATTTGGATTGTTTGAAGATCAAAATTCTCCTCTAATGTCTTTATATGTCAGGATGTTATAACCCAGCCTCATAGGCCTACTTGTCTTGTATGATAAATAGCCTCGAAGGTCATTGCATGGAGTACCCAGACATTTATATAATATATTGTCCCTCTGAGTACGACCATCTACAGACAGTACTTATTGCAGTCTCAGTGTATTGCGAATATATTAATAGATTCTAAGTGCATTAGTTCTGCTTTCATTTCAGTCTATGTTCTTTCTCAAATATGAAGTCAGAGACGTCTCGAGCAAGTAACCGAGAAAAGTGCATCTAATCTATCAATTGCTTTTAGAAATTTGTATAGGTGAGGGATACAGCATTTTTGCGTTGCTATTGACCTAGAAAATAGACAAACATTATGTTATATGGAGTTGTGTTACTAAAATAATTGAATTTAAAGAATCATCTAATATACAGTGCTCAACTGCTGGCACTTCCCTGTGAAATATTTTAACGTCAATTTATATTTCTGTGTTAAATTAATTTGTTTATAGTTTCATTTTTTTCTGTTTCAGCTGAACATATAAGGAGAAATCACTGTGAATGATACTTTAGAGATGTATACAATTAAACGTTTGACTCTTCAGAACTAATGGATTGGGATTAAAAGATAATCACAGATCTAGATCCTGAAATCAATAACCGTTAAATCAATTAGTTACTTTTTAAATCAATCGGATTGACCTTCGATACATTGCCCATCATTAACTGCGAGTTGGATAAAACCGTTTTTATTTGAACAATGGAAAGCTCAATAGGATATATCAGAATTAAATTAATTCAGTGGGAGAATCTGGACTCCAAGGAATCCACGGAAAGACTCGATCCTTATTTAGCTGTCAATGTCAAGGACAGCGTCAACGTTCCAGGTAGGCTACAAACTAATAAATATTATAATTCATTTTTACTAAATTACTTGATTTTCCATTTGTCTGTCACTGGTCCACTGTACTCACAATTATATGATGTGCTATAGGGGGCGTACATTTTGGGATTAATATTATTATTTAAGATTCCCATGATTCTGGAAAAAAGATTTTAATTAATTTTTTTCGAAAACTTGTCGTGTAACTTGTCCATATGAGAAAATATAAATTGGATTTGAGATTTAGTGTACAACAGCTTTAATTTAAATAATATATCTACTTTTTCTTATATGAATTGAATGCTTTTCGCTGATCCTTCAAGGTCAATTACTTTATTTTGTTTTTATGAATCAAACAATCAATGAGGATTTAACGTCCGATTCCTCTCCGGAAGGCAGTGTCATGGGCATGATATCCATAATATCTAGTGTATATTGTTGTCTGTCTTGATATTGATGCCAAACTAGAAAATAGAGTTTTTGAGTATAGAACTATTTTATATAACGTTGAGCGAGGGAACGATATTTGCTGACCTGCTTAATATCAATCTTTTGCACTTATCTGTCTGTCAAATTTATTGATATACGTTGATCCATGGAGATCTTTTGAAGAATCGAAAGAGCTTCTGAGCTTAACTCTTTCCCTCCTGCTCTCTATGCTCACATGAGCCACATGTGGCGCTGTTGCAGAAAATAAAAGAACTAGGCCTATTTAATATGAGTCACATAGAAGACATTATAACCATGCAATATTTCAAAATGCAATAAAGTATAATATGTTATACTACAATAAATAACATGAGTTTATCGTTTAAGGTTCGTTTCGTCGTCTAACTATGATATCAGAGACATCTCAAACAGGTCATGTTACATACGCTGTTTGAGACGTCCCTGATATCATGGTCAGATGATGATTTCGATGGTGCACTCAAACAGTGAGCTGTGGTACGGAAACGGACGTTGAACTGACAATGCACAAGTGTATCTGTTATACAATCAAAAAGATGAACTTAACTCGCACCACGTAATTCGTGCACTTCAGCTGCAGAGACATTTGCATTGGCTGCTGACAGCAAAGATGCTTTGATATGTAGACCTATCCATGATAGTGCATAATGGCGTTGAGCTTATAACATTATGGCGATATGACGTTACTCTCTTGCTCACGGCATTTCTCTCTCTCTCTGATGTATTATTAATAATTCTGCAAGCGTACATCGCACATGGACAAGATTGCAGTAATTGGATGGTGAGAGTCCGAGTCTCAATCCTCGCTCAAGGATGCTCTATTGACCCGATGGACCATCTGTTTGTGAATAGCAGGAGCTCACGTGTTTGAGTCCCAGCCGGGTCAGTCTCTGATAGTATTCCTGTGACGGAAACTGACATTATTTAAACATGACATTATTTAAACAAAGCCAATGTCTGTTCTAGAAATCTTTGAGTGTGGGGAGGGACAAAAATTGCAGGTTTGTATATATATTTTTTTTTCGAGGGTGAGATTAAATCGCGGTCTATAGAAGGGAGTCAATGATCCATATTTGGTATTTTATTGGGACAAGTTGTGCTAATTTTCAAATCAGTAGGGCTCCCCACCCCCGCCCGCCTCAGGTCGAGGTGGGGGTCTGCTCCGGCAAGGCCTCCGGTTCCCTCTAACTTATCACCTCGACAACAATTGTATCGATAGAAGCAGTGAAAATCTCCTCCCGCCTCCCTACTCCGTCCAAGATTCGCCATTGCTCCACTATATGAATCCAACATGGCGGCCAGCAGTGTCCCGAGCTATATTATCCTACATGGACTCACTAATGGATCTCTGCTCTCACGTGGCCACTCCAGCTTCTTAATAATACCTGATGTGGAATTATTAGCGACAAACAGCTGCATTTCTGTAAATGTATAACGTATCCGACACGCAATACTAAGAAAGGTAAAAAGAACAAAATTCTGTCGGCATTGGATTCAGGTGATTAGTCAACCTATATAGTATTATAGCCCTGGTTTCGTTCTCACATGATGAAACGGAAGCTGAATTTGCATTGGAAGATTGATAACTGACTTTAATCGTCGTTCTATGATGTCAGGGACATAATCGGCGACGGGTTGTCTCGGGATTCTTGAATAAAACAAAATTCATTTTAAATTGGTACATGTTATGTGCCTGATTTTTACTTTAACTTAATATTATATATAGTGTTAATTTACTGTAAATGATTTACTTAATTAACTATTAATTTATTTATTTATTTATTAAGTAAGTAATTAGTATATATTATTTGTTTATCGCACGGCATGCGATTTTCCATCTGGGAACTTCGACGATGACAATCGAGCTCAGGGTCTTCTCAGAATTCGGCTAGCTGGTGCAATTTTCCAAAGTCATTAAGGTAAGCTAAATGTGCACCCTCTTGAACTCCCAGCAATCGGAATGAAACGGCTAGATAAGGGCTGTAACTCAACTCACTGTCTCGACTGTGTATGGAACTCTGAGACCCTGGTTTCAAATGCCCGCCGTGCTATGACTAGACCACCGAGTTCTTATCAATGCTGGCAATGATTAATGTGATAAATTTCTATGGTCATGGTTGAGTCTATGAATTTATGAAAGAAGTAGTGCCTATTTCTTTCTACATGGCAGAAGCAATTCGCCATCTTGTTTACAGTGGTTAGTGGAGCAGCTAAATGGACAATATTTGTCTTCATCTTAATCAAGGAGGTCAAAGTGACCGGATATCAGCATTTCTGCCATACTTGAAGCCAGTAAGGGATTGGGTATACTCGGTATCGGCTACAATCATAGCCAATGACAGATCGAGAAATATTTGAGAGCGCCAAACATTCTGATACATTTCTCATCGAGGGGCCAAGTTACATTAAAGTCGATCAAGGAGGCAAGGGAAATTGGTCTGATTGGCAGCACGGCGGCCTCCGAAACATGAGGCCACGGATTCAATGCCCAAGACCTTCGAGTTGCCAAGCCTTATAAATCCAAGTTGCTTTAATCTGCATTGCTATTATGGCAGCAGTCGTTGTAGATTTACCAAGACACGCTCTGGCTTCTACTTTAGCTAGCCGAATCTGGAAACGAATCCAGACTTTCTGCCACCATTCGAGAACAATTAGCCTATTATCACATCTGTAATATTGAGAGCTGATCAATCCATGCAATATTGCCCACATCCCAGCCCACTCTTGAGGCATGACTAATGTTTGCCCACAAGTGCACGGCTTTGTTCATAAGTGTAGGCCTACCTCATTTTCTTCATCATCAGTAAGGCTGATGAAGGATAAAGCCTAATTCAGTGTCAGTTTTCCTGCCGAATAGCTGTATCAGTAAGGTGTGAACCGTGGGATTCGTTCCAATGCACATATGGCACTCTATTAAGATCTGTATACGTACTTAACCAATTTTAACGATATTGGCCCATCCGCGGTAAGGCATGCAACGAAGTATTCCAGAAGTAATATATATTTATTTTTAACTAGCTGAGGCACCCGGCGTTGCCCGGCTTAAGAAGTGGGTTAACCACTGTTTCGACATACCTGGTTCTAGACACACAGCAGAGACAGACAGTGCAGAGCCTTATTGATGGACATGGCAAAACACTAATTTAATATATGCCTATCTACACTTTTTTTAACGTAATAAAATATATTTTATCTTATTATTTAGCATGTGCAAGTGTTGCTTACCGCCGGGCATAAAAATAACTATATAAATAACAGATTAAAAAATAACATGTACGTAATATATTTAGATAATATTCAATAATATAAAATTAATGATTGCTAACATTCAGGTAAAGGAGTAGAGTTGGTGCAGAAGTACAAGACGTTTCGCCCGGAGTGGAACAGCTGTTTTGATGTTAACCTTTACGAGGGCAGAGTGCTCGAGTTCCTCGTCTATCAGAGACCAAACAATTCTCAACTGGCTGATCTCAATGTATCTGTCAAAACACTGTCAGACTCCTGCAAGCAGAATGAGCTGACGAAAGTTTGGGTAAATATTATTTAATTTGTTGTTGTTGTTGCTCACCAAGGGTGTCAGCTAGCTGTGCTGCTGATCTCGTCCATCTTCGTTACTGCGGAAGGGAGGGGGTAGTTCAGATCCATCTTCCGGATCTCTAGCAGCTCTGCCTTCTCGCAGGGTTTCTCTCACAAATCGCGCGGTGTGATTGTAGTTTGAATCTGTTTGCATTGAAAAATGTACTGAAAAATTACTGAATTTCATCGTATTACAAAGGAGCACTTAATGCTCCGGCAACCAATCAAATTCTTGCATAGGATCATAGCACATGTAATGTTATTATAGTATGAAAGATTTTATCACAATAAATAAACTTTCTTTTATATCTATCTGAGTTATCTTTTTGTTTATAAAAATATTTTAACATGTACAGTAGCAAAAATAATTTTTTTTAGTATAGAGCTTGCAGCAATTAGTTTACATATAATATTCATACGTGTATTAAAAATCTCCCGTGAGACTTTAGTAATGGTTTCTTGTAAGCTTGATATTGTTGTTTATACCGAATAGATTTCTTGAGGGCAAAATTGGCTTCATGCATGTGGAATTAATGAGAAAGTGAGATCGCCAGCAGATTTTCGTTTAATTATTTATAAAGCACTCGCTCGCCTTTGAAACAAGCTTATGCTAAAAGTATTTTGTGTATCTGGGCGTGTTTGTTATGTCACTCGTATGCTTGCTTTGTATGAATGAATTCACGTTTTTGTTTCACAGTTTTTATTATTATTTATGTTGTGTCTGCATGCTTGCATATTTGTGTGCACGAACGTGTTTGCTGTGTGTTCTCGTTGTTTTATACCCTTGCTTGGCCCGCAAAACTAGAGAATAAACCAACCTGCAACTTCATGGTGTATCGTATGAGCCGAGTAATGCAGATCTATACGCAGTGAAGGGCAGAGTGGTCTGGGTCTAGGCTTTTTGTTATAACGTACATGTTACATTTACTATCCTTATCGTTATATTAAATATTAAATATTTCATATTAAAGCGAGCATGTTCCTGATATCGTTGTCGAAGGATGAAACGCACGTTAAATCCATACTGACTGATTGATGGACATGTTACATTTATTGATCAATATAATAAACATTACAGTCTTTTGATTGTGTGCAAGAATCAGCCGAATTCTTATTATAGTCGAGTCCAGGTTTCATTAATGTTAATTTTTAGACGTAACGCGTGCCCAGAATCTCTCATTTTGCTATATTTTGTTTTACTGTTATCTTTTGCGCCTTTGAGGTAGTAACGTTACGAATTTTCTCTCGAAACTTCTGATATAGCGAGTTTACGTAAAGCTCGGTCATAATTTATGGATGATGATTTGAATCACGGTATGGCTGTAGGATTGGCGTTAGGATGTCCGACCAGCATTGGTGGAGACTATTTTTCGTTTTTGTCGGGGTCCAGGAATAAAGGTGCTATGTCCCCCATCCATTTCAGACTTTTGGGGGTCCGATTCCCCCGCGGATTCTCTGTATGTATCCAGCGACCAGCTTACTCTGATACCGATTTATATTCAACCTATGATGCTGTAAGCGGATTGAAAGCTCTCCGGTTTATCTTGCAGATTTTAATATACCAGAGGTTATTTCACCGTGCAACAGTTATATAATGTTTAGATTAGATCATGATTGCAGAGCTCTCAATATACTTTATGACCATCACGATCCTTGTATTGTTGAGGAGAACAAACTTGTGGTCATTTATTTTAAGAACATGATATAACTTTATATTGCTACTATATATTGCTATATGCTATATTGCTATTATATATTGCTACTAAAATGACATAAAACTTTATATTACCAGGTCTACTATAATTGCTATCAACATAACATAAAATTGACAATTAATTACCTTAGTGTGCTTCTGTTTACCTAACGAGACTCCAATAGCATAATTATTATTCATAGAATTTTATTTAATTATATAAATTATTAAATATAATTTGTGCAATGCATATAAATTTGTAGATTTTTAAAATACTAAATAATAGAATTAGAATTAGTCTGATGTGTAATGAAGTATTTTTTACTTGTGATTTCAGCTTGATTTACAGCCAACGGGTCGCTTGCTGATTCAGGTGCGCAATTTTCAACATCACTCAGAAGGTAGGCCTGTCTTTTATTTATGTTTGACTATTATGTTAATTAAACTAAGAATTTCTAATGTGATTGCAGGGGCGTAGTTGAAATTAAAATGTGGTGGTGCCCAATCGCGTAATATGAACTGGTATGATACTATGCATAGAGTGGGGTCATCACCCCCTATAAAGAACGTCCCAGATCTTAAGAGAAAGTGTTGCTTATCACCATTAGCCTCAAAAAGTGGTGGTGCCCGAGCACCACTGGCACCATAGGTAGCTACGCTTATGTGTGGTTGTATAAATTGATGGCCAACTTATCATTATGAAATAGATTTTTTCCGTGTTGCGTCCGGGAAATTTAAGAATAAGCCAACTGAAATCTGTACGTATTCCGTTTGAGCCGACTTACACAGATACTGAGGAAGGCAACGGGAGACCAAATAATTAGCCAGATCTTCCAAAGCAAAAGGCTATATATTTGGGGTGATAAAGGCATAACCATTTTTTGAGACTGCCTGTATATGAGCGTGCTCATGCCTGTAGTCTTCCACTTGGTTCAGTTAGATCCATTTAAGGGTCGCTGATCTTTCAACTTATCAATGTTTCCACAATATAACCTGAGGCGTCCAATCTACGTCATTCTTCTTCTGCATCTAATGTTCTGTATGCAGTCGCTGTAGCATAGCTAGATGATTAGGGACCGCTGCTTCAATCCAATCCAAGTTAAGCCAATAACGTCACCCCCCCCCCTCCCCTTCCCCAAACAATACTCGTCAGGTCAATGCGTTGATCTCTATTCCTTTTTCCAACAAAAGCTCTCGGGTCAGATGTCATATGTTACATGCCGTTACATAAATTGAATCATCTCTTCGTCCATCTCCGTCTAGTTTCCATTGCTCGTCTAATATATTTGTATCATCACTACTGTCGAATATTGGTCCTCTTTTTTCACACAAAATACGCAATATATAGATAGCTTGAAGGATAATGAAGCCTATTTTAACGTTAGTTTCGCGTCCTAACGACTACGTCAGTGACGGATGAGCTCTGGGATACGAATCGTGAATATTTGTGGAACCCGGTCGAGCACTAACCGATGTGCTACTGGCCCAGCCAGTTAGCGTACTAGCAGTTACTTTTCATTCGATATTGTTCGCGCAATAATGTCACAATCTATTTATTTACTTATTTATTTATCAAAAAGAAGTCACACATAGTACATTGTCAAAAGTCTCTCAACGAAATATATATGTGCGCATGAAGGAAAATATAGGCCACAAGTGACACTTACATATTCCGAGTTAAAAACAAATCAAATTATCGTGAATTGCAAGTTACAAATTAGTAAGCAATTATGGTATCATAGGCAACATTAAAATACAAAGTCATACAATAGGACTAATGTCGCAATTTAGATGGACTATTTTGTATAAGAATATGACATGTCAGATTTAAAATATTAATAAATCTGTCCAACGTTCTGCCAGATTACAGGTGCACTAAATTGATTCTATCTAAAATGTTTCTCTAGCTGTATATCTGTCACGGTTTTGCTAAATTCCAGCGTTAAGCATACAACTAAATGTGTGTATATATATATGACATAATTGGATGCTAAACAGATTTTCCTCTTCATTTTCCTTTTTCATCGCAACCTTGGAAATGGAAATAATGCTAAGGAGCTGTCTATGGTTGTTGTATTTGGAGGAAATTTACAACACGTCTTGTTTATATAGACGCAGACGTTTATGGTATGCCTCCTGATTCAGCTGATATTTACGCTCACGGCACCAGGACACTCAGATATCTTTGCATTGTCGCTCTGCACGGAATATTTAGCGGAGACCATTTATTTTATTTCCCATGAGGACCATATCGCTTCCACGGCCTTGTCGTCTTCTCTCGTCACCATTGTATTCATATATCTAGACAAACCACTGATGTCATACTGACTAGAGCTCCGGCAAATTTGAGAATTGACCAACCGAAAGATGCACATGTTTCATAGAAGCCGACTAACGCAGTCAATGAGGAAGGAAAAGGAGATCCACCTCAGAAAAAAAAATTATCTCCAAGAAAATATGGCATACATGCTATACAGGTCTCTATCATCGACCTGCAGTTGAGCAATACACTAAGAAAGAGAGGGAGAGAGAGCGAGTGTGTGTGTGTGTGTGTGTGTGTGTGTGTGTGTGTGTG
>JAQFZF010003739.1:0-11113 GCA_034695365.1 Enchytraeus norvegicus
CTGATCTATTGCTGCTATCAACCAGTGAGCCTAACAGTCTGTGCTATATAGAAACTGCTGAATTAGACGGGTTGGTACTCCCATTCTGTATTAGAATTTAAACTTATAAACTTATATTACACCAAATCTGATCGTTTTCGATAATTATAATTTGTTTAATACTGGAAATATATTTGCTAGGCTACTTTGTATGCAATATTATTATTTGCAGCACTGAGCTTTTATTTCATTTTATTCAAAGTTTAATATATTAGATTCTACTCTCATATTAAACTTTAAACATTAAAGTCTTCATATTATTGTAGGGTATAGTTATTTGGTATTATATATTGTAGTGAGACAAACCTGAAGGTACGCCAGGCCCTCCCAGAGACAGCTGAGATGTATGACAGAATTGACCTACTCTCTCAGTTCAATGGTCAGTTGTCTGCAATTTCTCTATGATTTTTAAGTTTAACGCACAAAATATGTAAAATTTTGTAAATAGTCAGTTGAATATTTAATATGTGTACACCAAGACTGGCAAGCTTAGGTTTTTTAGGTTTTATCTTTTATTAGGTTTTTTAAGGTTTTTTAAAAACCTTTTTTCTAAAAGAAGTAAGATTTTTAGGTTTTTTAAGGTTTTTTGTTTTTACTACTGAAAACAACTAAGATTTTATTTAAATATCTTAATTAAATTAATAAATAATTTTGTACCACTCCAATATTTTCTTGTAGATTATTTTATTTTCTGAGGTGGGTCTCCTTATCCTTTCTCAGTGGTTGCGTTAGTGGCTTCTACAAGACAAGTGCAGCTTTCAGTGGTCCCTTCTCAAGTTTGTGGAGTAATATAGGTCTAGGGCCTTTGCCTGTTTTACCTAGATTAAAATTAAAATTATTCATATCAAAGTGAACAAAATGGTACTTAAAAGCTTGTAATATCAATAATACTTGTCAACTTTACTCCCCTGTTGCTCATGGCAGATTTATCTTTTAGGAGTTCGGGGCATCACCCCCTCAGTTAGAAGGGGTGGGGCATGTCCGACCCCTGAAATTCGAAGGCTATGCAAAAAACCTAAAACACATAAAAACCTAAAATTTTGGATTTAGGTTTTTAGGATTTTTCCAGCCCTGGTGTACACCCCTACAATTCTTTCTTATTTAACTTTAAAAAAAATTGAATATCTCTATTACTGGCATACTGCCTGTAATATTTTGATTCGTATTTGAAATCAAATATTAACTTTGATGGAAATTAAACACTTAAATAACGAGTTTGATTTTCTAGATCAATTAATAGTAAATCGATTTACATAGTACTAATTTAAAGAGCAGCCGATAGAAAACTAACCAAATACAGCAATTTGTTGGCAGACTATTGTTTCATTCCACTTGCTTTTGAGACACTTGGACCTCTGAACAAAGAAGGCGATGAGTTCCTCACCACGCTTGGCAAACGTCTTTCGGCTATTACAGGAGACAAACGTGAATCATGCTTTTTGAGGCAGAGACTCTCCATCTGCTTACAGAGATACAATTCTGTCTTTTTAAAGGACACCTTCAACTCCAGCCTCAATCTGCTCCACAACTAATTTTAACCCATGGGTCTTATACACCCCTCTGGGTACATATATATATATGTATATAAACTTTTTATCTTTTTTTAGCCCAGGGTCGGTTATCACCCAGGGCACTTTAAAAAGTTAAAAAATGTGAAAAAAGATGTAAAGAGTGATTCAGTTTTTTTAAATTGACTGATTGACTCGGATATATTAAGTGATTTATTAAGAGTGATTGAAAATTGGGATTGATTAATAAATTTATTGAACTGATTGATTGTGCTGATATTATGGTTACAAATTAGTTAGATTGATTGCTTCAACTGATTGATTAATTAATTGATTGATTGACTAATTGATTTAGGTGAGATAGTAAGTGAGCCGCCTAATAACCGACTGAACAAGTATCAGGGTACGTTGAAGTGGCGCGATGAGACATACTCGCTGGACAACGACAAGATCTTGCTGCGCGGGTGTGTGCTGCGCAACACTAAGTGGTGCTATGGATTGGTTGTGTTTGCGGGTAAAGAAACGAAGCTAATGATGAACAGTGGAAAGACTTGCTTCAAGAGGACTCACATAGATAAACTTATGAACTTTCTCATTATCGGGGTACGCCTCAAGTACTTTTCCTTCCTCTAATGAATTAGTTATTTTGTTTTCTTTAGAATGAGGTATCTTTTGTAGACTTGTGCTCTTTTATACAGGCAGAGTACATGTAATCTCAAGAGTGTTTCTTTTCCACAATATTATTCCTGATTACCATTTAAATTATTTGTATCTCTGAAATTCACATTTTTGCATTTATAGAACATAATGTTGTTGTTATGGGCAATCATAGTTTAAAAAATGTTAAAGCTAAATTTGACGTCAGTTTCGCGGTCTAACGGCTACATCAGTGGCGGGTGAGCCCTGTGATTCGAACCATGAACCTATAGAACCCGATTTTTACACTCAGTATATAAGCTAATTGACTCAGCAAATAGTCTAGCATTATTACAGTCTATCTATCCAGTGCTCTGCGCATGGCAGGTCCTAGGCAAAAATTCATATGCACAATAAATTATGTTGCTCTTTAATGAGCGCACCATTGACCAACCCAATAAGTCTGTCTCATCACAAAGGCTTTGCCTTTTTCACACCTAATATGATGCCTTTGTTCAAGGAAATATAGGTTTCTGAGGTGGTTTTCCATTGCCTTCAGCAATATCTGTTTTAGTCGGCTCTTACGAAAAACGTGCAGTTATCGGTTGGAATATTCTCAAATATCCCGGACCCAACACGGGAAATTATTACAGTAGTTAGATACAATAAAATGGCATGTAACGTATTTTATATCTGCCTGTTTTTATTTATTTATGTGCAGATCTTTATATTTCTACTGAGCATATGCCTCGTGTGCACGATATGCTGCACGGTGTGGGAATTCCTTGTGGGCTATCGCTTTCAAGTTCATCTGCCGTGGGAGAAATTTGTTCCAGGATCTGTTCTAAAGTCTCATCAAGGCGGTGAAAAAGGAGTTGGATCTCTCGCTATTGGATCTCTAGTCTTCTTGTCTTATATAATCGTTCTGAACACAGTCGTGCCTATATCGTTATATGTGAGGTAAGACTTTATTCATACTATGTGGACTGTTTGATAGTATAATAGATTCATAGTATTGTTCTTGGTCTCAGTATTGTATGTTTTGTCTGATTTTTCAAGTGTGTAAGCTGTGTATTGACATTATAGCCTACCTATTTAAGTGAACATTCTCTTGAATAGTGATGCTGCTGTAATGACTGTCGGAGCCTCAGGCGGAAGAATTGAGCTTAAGACTGACTCATTGTCATTGTTTGTGTTTGTTGCTAAGTTCAATAAGTATGTTAATAGTTTTTTAATATTCTAGAGGTCTTGTATAAATTCGTAATTCTGAGTCCACATTTATTGATATATCAATGAGGATTTAACATCCGGTTTCTCACCGTAGAGCCATGTCAGGACGATGGATTGAACGATTTAATTCGGTGTTTGATGACATAGCCATTCTATGACATGGCTATTCAATTGGTGCATTTCGCAGTGTAAGTAATAATTATATTTGTTACTACTTAAGTTAAAACTACTTACGTTAAAATTATTATAGTTTTATTATGTTTACATTGTTTGATGCAGTGTTGAGATGATAAGATTTGGTCACAGCTGGTGGATTAATTGTTGTATTGTTTGATGCAGTGTTGAGATGATAAGATTTGGTCACAACTGGTGGATTAATTGTTGTATTGTTTGATGCAGTGTTGAGATGATAAGATTTGGTCACAGCTGGTGGATTAATTGGGACGAGAAGATGTATCATGTTACGAGTGATACTCCGGCTAAATCTCGTACAACGACTCTGAATGAAGAGCTCGGGCAGATCGAATATATCTTCTCTGATAAAACTGGAACTCTAACTCAGGTTTGCTTTATCACATACTCATTTTCTCCACCACTTTCATGCAGAACTATTTTAACACCAGTAATGTACTTGATAGTAGGCCCATATTTTATTTTATTGTATAATTGATGAGAATTCCTTGATTTCTTTTCAATATTAGAGTATCAGCGGAACAATTGAGCTTCTTTATGATATGCTAATTTGAGGTAACGTATATTTGATTTTCTTCTGTCCAATTTTTAATTATGAATCCATATCTAGACTAATATATGAATACTGGTTATTTAGACAATTTATAGTTTATAGTTTTTTATAATAGTTCATATTTAGACTAATTTAATGCTGGTTCGGCAGGCAATTATAGTTTATAGTTTACATTTATAATTTGTAGTACAATTTTATTGAATTTGAAAATTGAAATAACTATCATTATATATGTGATTGTTATTTCGCCTTTTTTACAGAATGTGATGACATTTGACAAGTGCACCATCAACGCCAAGGTGTATGGTGATCTCTTGGACTCGGATGGCAATGCAGTCGACATTACTGAGGTTTGATGTTTTAAATTATGCTTAAATGTATAGAATCAAGATTGTGGCTCGCAAATTTCAAAATTTTTGCATATGTGGCTCTCCGGTCAGCAAGTTTGGCCGCCCGTATCCTAAAAAAAATTTAAAATAGAATGCGAGAGACTGATATATTTAATGCTGAAAGTTTATTTGAAAGCTGAGAGATAGACAAATTATAATTATTATTAATTGTATTGTATCAACAGATTATTTGGTATTACAATTGTATTGAATATATTAATAGTAATTTATAATTAATTATTTCTATTGAATCAACAGATATTTGGTAAAAGGATAATAATGATTTTATGAGAGATTAAATAACCTATAAGATATTTTTTGTATGACATTTACTCAGAGATCTCCTCGAGTAGATTTCTCAGATAACCCGATGTATGAACCAGCGTTTAGTTTCTACGACGAGCGACTGTGGGACAGTGTGAAGGCTGGTGACAGACATACGCACATGTTCTTCCGGCTACTTGCTCTCTGTCATACTGTAATGGCCGTCGAGAAAGACGGTATGTATAAATTACTTAAATAACTCCGATGTCGTCATCAGACGATGAAACGGACATTAAATTCTCATTGATTGATTGATTTAAATATTTTCTATGATAAATCTTTGACGACAAGTAGTGATTTATCTTGTTAAATGCGTCTCTGATCCTTCTCTTAGATGATGCATCTCCGAGAAGGATATTGAAATGTGTATTTTTTTGCTATGCTATAATTTTAATTTTTGAAATGGATGTTAAATCCATGTTTCTGTTGCTATATTTATTAAGATTAGTATTATTAATTAAAGTAATGACCCTGGGCTAAAAACATGTTTCATATTGTGTGTGCCTTACGGCAGGCTAAGCTATTTTTCCCATCACTGTGCAAAAGCACCTCTGAGATACTTAGTATATAGATTATAGCGGTGCTAGAAAATGACCTTTTTATATAGTTTGTATGGTATTGTATTGTATTGTATTGTATTTGATAGAAATTAAGTAAATAGTATATGAAGGTATGTTGTACGATGACATGCTGCAGATCAGTTGGTGTACCAGGCTCAGTCACCTGATGAGGGAGCTCTGGTCGGTGCTGCCAGAAACTTTGGATTTGTCTTCAAGGTAACCATCTCTTGTATTACATTCTTCCTAGGTTATCTGACTAATGTTTAAAGATATACAGATACATGTATGTTTATGGGTATAAAGTTTGCGATGTAGGCAAGCATGCGAAGATTCTTTTGTTGTTATATTTGATCCTCGGTTTTCTAGGATACATAATTTTATTCTGCGCTGGCTGCCTTTTTCAGTAAATAGTATGGATCAATGTGGATATGGAAGGATTCAGAAATACTGCAATTACTATTTGCTTTGGTCGTGTTGGCTCCGCTAAACTTGAGAATAGACCAACCGAAAGCAGCATGTGTTTTGTAAATGCCGACTTAGGAAAGGAAGTGTAAGGAGACCCAATTCAGAAATTAAAATTATTTCCAAGAAATATGGCATACAAACTAGAGGTCAACCGAAAATTGAATTTTTTTGTCGAAAAATGAAACAACCGAAAAATGAATTTTTTTTCCGCCGAAAAATAGAAAAACCGAAAAAGTTAATTTCCCTTTCGGCCGAAAAAATAAAAATAAAAAGCACAGTAGTTCAGACATTATTTATACATAACACTAGGTACAGGCCTAAACACAATTTGTCCATGCTAAAGACTACATTTTAGATGCACATAGTAGGTCTTTATTATTTAATGAATTGGTCATTCAATGCTCATTAGCGAGAGCGATAGAAAATCTGAAAAGAAATATGAGCCTTGGACATTTGGACAATGGGCATCCTATCGTGTTAACTGTAACAGTTGAATGAGATATTATACATATACAGTATATAACCAAGACTGAGGTAGACAAACCAGTGATAAAAACTCTGGACATTAATTTTTTTTAAATATTTCTAGCAAAATGAATACTGTTATATTGTATACTTTCTTATGTTAGCCAATATCATATTGTTAAATGTAGCAGGCCTAGTCATAAACTGCGGCCTTAGATCTATCGACTCATCTTTGCGCTATCAATGATCGCAATATCTTACATTCTATTTATAGAAATATGCATGTAAGCAACATGTTCCACTTGACTGACCTATAAAATATTTGCTCAGATAAAATTCTTATTTTTTCGGTTTAGGCCGAAAAATGAATTTTTTTTCGGCCGAAATATTAAAAAACCGTAAAACGAAATATTTTTTTCTGCCAAAAAATAAAAAACCGAAAAAAGAAATATTTTTTTCGGCCGAAAAATAAAAAGGCCGAAAAATGGATTTTTGGCTTTTTCGGCGGTCGACCTCTAATACAAACTATACTGTTATATGCCATGAACGGTCAGTGCACTGACGAATGACAGGTCCATCATGGACCTGCCATTAGTCAGTGCACTGGAGAGATTTTAATTATTTAAATTCATCATGATAATGTGTGTTTTGTGCAGGATCGTACCCCTAATTCTATCACCATAGATGTAATGGGTAGGACAGAGGTTCATGAACTCTTGTGCATTCTTGACTTCAATAATGTGCGCAAACGTATGTCGGTATGTATCGGAACTAGCTTACACTTCTTACAATTTCTTATATGGGCTTCTCTTCTGATGTATTCAGTATCGGTAGCACTATGTTATAGTCCATGTATGTACTTGATACCTTTATCAGAACCTTAGAACCTTTGCTAGCAGAAATTTCTTGTAGCTAGAAAGCTTACACTGCTGACAGTGTTGAAATTCAGGTAAAGAACAAACACTTCTAAATTTTACGCTGCAAGAAAATAATCTAATTTAGTATAAGACGATAAGTTTTGCTAAACAATTCATTTTGTAATATCAAGTCATTTCAATTCTGAGCCAGTTGGTGAAGCATGTTTTAATTTGTTCTAGACAATAATTCTTGTGCCTCAGACCTGTCGCTCACGGCAACAAATAGATGTAAAGGCTGGCTGCATTCTCATATTACATACTACCCGTGTTTGGTCTGGGAAACTTGAGAATATATCAACCAGCAACTGCATGTGCTTCTCTTAAACCGATTTTTGCAGATTTTGCAGTGAAGGGCACAGTGGTCTGGGCCATGGCTTCTGTGTACTAATTAATCTAATTGGTCGCTCAACTTCCAGACATGTGGAGGCCTTGCCACGTTGTGGCCTATGGCAGGATAGACTATTTATCCCTTACTGTTCCAAAAAGCGCCTCCGAGATACCTAGTATATAGAGGCGCCATAAAATGCCCTGTTGTATTATATGGTATTGTATATTGCAATATTTCACGGAATTGTTTTTGATCATTAAGGTGTTTAATGATTAGAATTTTAACTAAGATTTTACATGTAATATTTCATGATGTGACAGGTTATATTAAAGAAAGATGACAGAATCACGCTGTACTGTAAGGGGGCTGACACGGTCATATTTAGTCGACTTGATCCAAAGTCAGCTGATCTCCAGGAAACAACTGCTCAACACTTGAATGTTAGTCTTATCCTAATGACTTGTTCAGTTCCATTTCTTTTCTTTCTTCTATTTGTATATGCAAGAAGTATATAAAAAATGCTAAAGCCGAATTTAGCGTCAGGTTCGCGGCTCGAGGTTATACCAGTGACGGGAGAGCCTTGAGATTCGACCCGCAAACCTGTTGATTCGCAGTCCAGTCGCTTAATCGTTACACAATCGACTCTTGCATTTTGTATATTGGAAAAATAATTGTAGAAAATATGCTAAAAAATTGATTATAACTAAATTTAAATAACGATAATATACTCCGAAGCGAATAGGACGCAAGATTGTGCATATGAATATCTTCACTTAGTTTTTGTATTTGAAGTATGATTTTACTCTGTATTCAGAATTTTCATGACTGTGTCACATATCTTAAATGGCTCATCACGTCGTTGATGATGCCTCTGTGTTGTAAAATTGATATGAAATCTTATGTTAGATCTTTAGTTGTATTTGCAATTTTGCATATTAGTATTTGTATTGTCATACATTCTACATATTCTTATTCTACATTCATACATTCGTCATACTATTCTACTACTGCAGTCGTTATATGACGTCCCTGACATCATCTCTGTATTAGGACACGGATGTTAAACCTTTATTATTATTATATGTTTAGGACTTTGCACGCAGTGGTTTGAGAACGCTGTGTTGTGCTATCAGAGACATTGATCCAGCTTATTTCTCTACCTGGAAGAAACGCCATCATACTGCCAGGTCTGTGTAAATAACGTGTTCATACTTCAGATTATTATATTCATTTTGTCGATATTTCTGTAGACGAGCACAAAGAATATATGAAGAAATTGTGACAATGTAGCCACAATACTGTAATAAATAAATTTAATAGGAAAAAATTATAATGATATACTGTATATACACTGTGGGCCATAAGTAATGACACTATTTTGAATGCTTATAACTTAGCCAATATGTTATCGATTTCCATGGAAATTGCACAATATATTAACAATGAACATAAAAATGTTCCCGTAAAATATCTAAGCATTCAGTGTAGGGGTTAAAAAGATATCGTGGTTTGCATATGACCAAATATTTTTACGTCTATAAACTGGTAATAATGCGCGCGCCATTTTTAACTGGGTCACAGACCCGTGGCCTGCCGCCATAATGAATTATAGTCCTAGCACTAACCCTAATCTAAAGAGAAATATCAATAGCGAATATCTGGAGAATTCTTCACTTTCCAGCAGGACAGTGCTCCAGCCCACAGAGCTTGAGCATCAATCGCGCTCTGAAATCTGAGTTCTGGATAAATCTGGTGTTGAGCCTGGAGGATCTCGGCTGTATCTCGAACTCTATGAGCTGGAGCACTGTCCTGCTTGAAGGTGAAGCATACTAAATTTCCCTAGGGATATTATTCTTTAGATTAGGATTAGTACTAGGACTCTGATCCATCATGGCGACAGTACAAGGGTCTGTGACCCAGTTAAAAATAAAGAGAGCATCATTTTCAGCTTATAGACGTAAAAAATATTGGGTCATATTCAAACCACGATATCTTTTTAACATCTGCAACGAATGCTTAGATATTTTACGGGAACATTTTTATGTTCATTGTTAATATTTTGTACAATTTCTATGTTATTTGATAAAATATTGGCTAAGTTATAAGCATTCAAAATAGTTCATTACTTTTGGCCCACCGTGTAGAGTCGGTTCAAAGAGGCTTCACAAAGAGAATTCCTGGATTGGAGCAATTGTCCTATAATGCTACTTTGAGAGCGCTAAATTTAATTTGAACGCAGGCGCCTGCATTCTACATTAGTTTTTGTTATAAATTGTTAAATGGACTCATTGGCGGACCACCTGAACAATATGGCTTGATCCTATCAACCCGGTAGTCTCTTGCGAACTCTTTTAAACTAGTAATAAACAATCCCAGACTAGACGCCAGGAAATACTTTTTCTTTCAAGAATATGTGGAGCGTGTAATTCGCTACCCGACAGTGTGGTCCTATTAATGATGTAAGGCCAGTAAACGTTATTTGACGTTGATTTTAACAAGTATTTTATTTTTTAAACGGACAGTTGATATTGATATATGGCTTTCTTTTCGACTGTTTTTAAAATATTAAGCTTATTTAGTTAGTTTTATTTTTTTATAGTAAATTGAATGTGTCGCTAATTTATAAGTTTTATTTATCGGTAATTGATTTTATTTATTGTGTGGGGTGTATGTCAGTGTCTGTGGCAGGGTGCTCAGCACTCAGGGAAAACAGGGAAAAGTCAGGGAATTTGGCTGACAAGGAAAAGTCAGGGAATTTGATCTCAAGTCAGGGAAAAAATTTGATAATTTTTCCTAATTTTTTTCCATCTCCAGTAGCTTGAAAAGTTGAATAGACATGAAACAAAATAGAATAGAATAGAAAAATATGAGTTAGTTATCAACATGGGATAGGTTAATATATATCATTATTTATTATGCTTTGCCATTTGATTTCAAACAGATCTCAGCGACGCGTGTAATATTGGGTAAAAATTGGTCAGGGAAAATTTTTGAAGGTAAGGGAAAAGTCAGGGAATTTGAAAAGGTCAGGTAGCTGAGCACCCTGTTTGGGCCTTTACATCAATTTTCACGTTTACTGTCTATGTATAGCCTACTGCAAATTCTGGCTTGCTGTGAAATAAAGAAAATCAATTTAATTCATATGAAGATATGAAGATTTATGCCTGTGACTCTAAAATTTTCAGATACTTCGTTGGGCCCTCATTAAAGATGACCAATCCTAACATTGTGCATATCAATTTACTTACCAAACTCTTTAACCCACAATTTATTCTCAGTGGAATCTGCATGAGATCTTTTCAAAATATTAAGCCAAGTTGTAAGAATGAATCGAGTTAGATTTGTGTTCGATTCTATTCAGTAGTGCCTTTAAATAAGATGGCAACAACAAGAATTATATTAAATACTGTGAGGAACAGGCAGATGAGCTTTTTTGGTCATGTTATGAGGAGTAAAGAAATAGAAAACATAATCATAAGCGGAAAAATTGAAGGAAAGCGTTGCAAA
>JAQFZF010003740.1:0-11112 GCA_034695365.1 Enchytraeus norvegicus
CTACCTCAATTCCACTTCAATCACTGCAGGTGCGGCTGCCGAAATTGCGGCTTCCAGGAAATTAGAGAAGTATCAGGTTTTGGCCCGTGGGTATGAGGTTGTTCCCATGGCCTTGGAGATGATGGGCCCGATGAATCCCGATGGTGCTGTCTTTATAAATGGCATTGGCAGACACTGTGCTAGACAAACTAGGGATCAGCGCGAGACCTCTTTTCTTTGGCAAAGGTTCTCGATCACTCTGCAAAGATTCAAGGCTGTATGCTTTCGAGGATCTTTTAACCCAGAAGATCTCCAGCAGCTGGGCGACGTTTCAATTCGTTCTTAATTGAATCGCTTTTATAAAAACCCACCGGGCTCTTTACACCCAGGATAAAAAATAAAAAATTATAAAAATAAAAATAATAGAGCAATTATACATCTCTGCAACATGCAAAAGCATCGCACAGCCTTATAGAGTCAGTTATCTCTCTCTCTCTCTCTCTCACACTCTCACTCTCCTCACTCTCACTCTCTCTCTCTCTCTCTCTCAGTGCGCTGCCTAATGGCAGGTCCATAACATATAGCTATATAGGTTGTATGCCATATCCTGTTTATAATTGTTGTCTCTGAGGTGGGTCTCCTTGTACGTCTTCATTGATTGCGTCTGTCGGCTTTTACGAAACAAATTTACTGGAGCCAATACAGTCAGTTATAGCAAAAATGAAATAAGTGAGTCTTTCATTTTGATTCGAACCGAGAGAAATGAAAACTCATTTATTAAATCTATTCTAATCATAAATTAAATTATTATATTCAATTTTATGCGCACCACAAGTTGATTCAAGCATTTTAAATTTTTTTAATGTCTTTTATATTCCGAGATTGCATGATTTGTTGGAGTTTTCAAAAGAGTGACAGTGTAGGATGAATTATGACAATTTTGAAATTATAAATGTCCTCTGAAGAGAAAGATTGATTGAAGAGTTGTAACATGCAATACAGACTTGTAGCCGAAGTAAGTTGTATGATTTCAAGGTATTACAGGCGCGGATTTTGGATGTGGCGGGTGGCCACCCTCTTCCCCCCGAGACTTGAGCGGGGCGATTTGAAAATTATTAAAATTTTACCAATTCAAATATCAATTTTGGACCTTTGGTCCCTTCGATTAGCCTTGATTTAACGGTTTTAACCTGGCACTCCTCGAAAAAAAATATGCGTGAAAAAAAGTCTGCCCCCCCTCAATAATTTCCTAGATCTACCACAGGTGACTGGTACTATGTAAATTGTCAAATCACATAGAAATTTATTATTTTAGTCTCGGTAGTCCCATTTGTCTCCATTAATTTTGATTCATCTAAGCCTCATTATACAAATTGTGTCTTAGAAAACTAATTCTGAATTATTGAAAATAGTTGTCAGAGACGAGAATAAGACAGATGCACTCAATGAACTGATGCATTCAATGCTAACGATGAACAGTTAAGCTAATTCTGTATTTGGATACCATCTCTCTCTCTAGTGCACTGCCAAATGGCAGGTCCAAGGTAAATATTCTGAAACACAATCTGCTATCACGCTCACTAATGCGCACCCCTTCGATCATCAAGGTGATCCCATCAAAACGGCCATGCCTTTACCACACCCAAAATGTAACATTTTTACTTGGGAATATTATATTCTGACTTCCGAGGTGATTTCCCGCTGTCTTCCTTAGTATAAAAATATCTACGTTAGTCAGTTTTTACGAAACATATGCAGTTTTAAGTAGGTCACTTGGTCTATTCTCAAGTTTCCCGGATCCAACACGGGTAGTTCGATACCATCATGATTCGAAAAAGTGCTCTGTCATCAATTATAAATTATTTCTCATATTTACAATCTATTTACACGATTTCCACCTGTGACGTTATCATGCTAGACTAGTGGATAAGCTCAATGTGTGTAGATTACATGTATATTGTTTTACACTGCAGTCTGAAGCGTTAAGCTGTCAGACAGCGTTTATCGTTGTTTCCTAAAACAATAGTATAGGCAGACATGTCTCAGCATGACAATAATTAGGGCTGGAAAGGTTATGCAATCATCTGGGGAAAAATTTCACTTCACTCTATGTGAAATTGTACATCGAAACCTCTCAGGACGCATGCGATCATAGTATTTCACTAAATTATATCAATCTTGCTTCTCTTCTCCACCTCTCTAGATGAAATGTAAGGACCTCTAAGTACGTAGGCAAGTATGAATTTAAACATATTTTTGTGGGTTTTTTTAACGGACAAAATCCATTCCGTTACAATGTTAATTCTATTGCAACTTAAACCTAGCAGTGGCATATCGCAAACATTGACAATTACAAAATATTGGCTCCTACTTATTATTTCAACATTTTGTTTCTCTTATACGAGTATTAGTGATATAACTGATATAAAATAATATCTTAGTGATGCTCAAACGTCCCTAATATCGTCGTCAGATGATGAAACTGACACTAAACCCGTATTTAATTGATTGATATTATCTGTTTTATACAGATTATCAGAGATGACCGCCTGTATGGATGGGTTGCAGTCTTGCCTAACCTCGCACATCCCCCCAGAAGGAGGCCACTACCGCAGCAGCTCCACCTCCTCAGAGCTGGTCCCGGTCACCGCTCAGCTCAGCCCTAGTCGACCGGGCAGCGGGGGGTCAGGGGACCGAGGCTACATCACGGTCGGCTACCGGGGCACCTTCGCCTTCGGACGGGGCGACTGCGGTGGAGCAGCCGACGTCAAATTCCGCAAGCTGTGGCGGATACTGGTGAGTGGGAAGGTGGCGCTGTGCCGGGAAGTGTTCCGGGACAGTTTGAATGAGAGCCGGGATGCTGACCGAGGGACCAGTGATCGATACTCAGCCAGGTTCTTCCTCAAACACTCCTTCATCGAGCAGGCTTTCGATGCTCTGCAGGAGTGCGGCTTCAAGATGGTTGGAGCCGCCGGATCGGGTACGAATAGTGCGGGGGAACTAAAGCCGGGGATGGATGGAGAGGAAAACAAGTGGAATCATTACAATGAGTTCATTTTCTGTCGTTGAATCCAACTCAGTAACACAGGAAATACGTCTGAGTTGTATAATAGAATATTTAATGGAATTTTCCTGAAAGTTACAGAAAGTTCAAGGAATTCTTCCAATAACCATCTGAAGGCCTTCATTATTTACATGTATAAATTGTAATTTGTGTAAAATTATACATAGCCTAGATGTTGGTACATGCATATTTAAGATAGTAATTCCATACGCGCAATGCTACAGCATTTTTCATTAATATGATTATTGACGTCCCTGATGTTTTCGTCAGATGACGAAAGGACGGTAAATTGGATTAATATATTGATTAATAGAAAGCTTACTAATTTACACTAACTTCATTACAATGCCTTTACATTCCATACGTTTGGTACAGGTCTTAAAAGTCAATTACTGTAGTAAAGAGAAAACTACCAGGCACTTTTCCCTTTAATTTCGGCATTAATTTTACTCGCCTTTCGCGAGCATAAGCCGTTAACGGAGAGTCGAATTTTAACTTTTTAGCACATAAACGTAATGAGCGAAAGTGATGTAAGTGGGTTAAGGAGTCATGGCTCTCTATATGGTTAGTCTGTGTGTACAGTATTTAGATATTTAGCTTCTTATACATATTGTTTTATATCCATTTTATCGCGATGTGACTTCCAGTTTACAACAACAATAATAATAATTGTCATGGTTTCATTGCGCATAAGTAATTAAAGATTAGACACCCACGTATGTAACTAATAATAATAACAACAATAACAATAGCCTAATAAAAGTGGCTTAACGTCCGTTCTCTCATTCCAGGATGATGTCCTAGACGTTTTCAGTACCGACACACACTGTGTAGTAGACTAAGTGTCTAGGTATTCCACGTGTAACCATGATATTTGGCACAGTGCCGACAACGCGATACTAACTATTTATGTGCCGCATACACATGTGTCACACATGTTCCACACACATATATTCTAATAAAATGAATCGTTAACGACCTCGACAGTTAACTTAACCGGAACCGGAAACAGAGTCCGAATCCGCAGTTGTTATCACCAGTGAAATTATGACATTTTGTGCGTGGGTTGAAAATATCTTCTATACTATAGGCCTATTCAGACCTGTCCACGTTTCTTGCTCGGCTGGAGAGTAAAAAAGTACAATATTTCTACGTAATTCTTCATATTCAGCAATGAAGATCAATGAAGAAGTCTGCAAATTCAGTCAAAACATCAGATTCCAATATAGACTCTAATGCTTATCTTACGGATAAGTGACACAAAATTAAAATTGTCGGATATTTAGTCGAAGTAGGACGTTGCAGCAAATGCAACTCTTCTCAAATCATAATATTACAGCCTATGTTTTGGGGTAAATATAGTAGAACTTTATATTATTATTATTTCATTTTATTCAAGACAGTTACATTAGGTGTTATTTCTACAGTTGGCTTACAGGGGCTGGAAGATTTGATACTCAATGGAAAAATTCAAGGAACAAGAAGCAGGGGTAGACCACGGCAAACATATATGGAGAGTCTATACAACTGGATGAGAACTCAGTTACCAGAGGAAGAAATGAAAAATATAACAGTGATAAACTACTGCGCACTAAAAAGGATCGACAAAGTTGGAGAGCCATGATCGCCTACGTCCTCAATGGACATGGAGATAGAGAGGATTATAGACATAACGTTGAACGTTCGTTTTATTGGCCGACGTTGTTGTCAGGAGAACCAGTTATTACAAGTTCTTCATGAGTGTAGAGACCATTGAAGGTCACTTTTAATGATTCTCTACAATAGATAAAGTAGCCATGTAAGGAATTTATTCGGCTACTACTTCATTTCAGCAATCGTCAAAGTTGCAGGAATCCATTGTTAGTTGCACAGCTATTAAACTTATTATAGAGATGACAGGAGATTTTGCTAGTACGTGCTGCTATTATTTAAAGAAATCTGCGAAAGATTTTAAATAAAGTAAAATGTGGACAACTCTGTGGCGCATATCTGCGGATCAATGGCTGTGCGGTTCGAATCCAGACTCGCCCGACGCTGATGTGCATTTGGGCGGCGGAGCCGACGTTAGAACTTTAGTTCTTTTAAGATACCAAAATCTAAAAAATAACATTTTATGGCGCCTCTATATACTAGGTATATCAGAGGGGCTTTTTTGGAACAGTGAAGGGAAAAGTAGTCTAGCCTGCCATAGGCCACAAAAGATGTGCAAGGCCTCTGCTAATCTGGAATTTGAGAAACCAATTGGTCTATTACACAGAAAACCATGGCCCAGACCACTCTCCCCCTCACTGAGTCACTGTAGCATCTATGTTAGAGATAAAAATAGAGGCTTACCTCCACCTTTAATGCAGAATTTAGAGAAATGTATGACCTTGATTTTATGTAACTTTGTAACTTAATTTTAATCTGACCGTAGCCCCTATGAATTTTTTTCATTTTAGTCCTTATTAAATGTGATTTTGGAGTGACACGTCTTGATGAATTGTTTATTCTTAGTTGTTAACTTTATTATTATTATTATTATACCGGTATGTTATAAGTGAATTAGAAAAGAGCTGTTAAATTCCTATTATTAATTGAATATTGAAACATTTGACAAATCTTCCACTTTTAGACACTCATGTTATCTGGTGCATGCAATAGTTATAGAATGAGATTATTATATTTTTGAATAAATGTATTATTTTTAAATGTAACATTTCTACTAGCTCAGTAGCCTACAAGTTCACGCCGTTGCAGGTGTAGTATTTGATATGATGCCTTTAACACGAGAGCGATTTGATTTGCAGCTACTTTCTTAGTATCTGCGTTAGTCGCCTCCTATGAACACGTGCTCTGATCTGGCACTGTATCGGAGACTCCATTCACAACTATTGCCGTGCCTGTACTTAGGTTCCAACACGGTATAATGTGCATAGTGCATAGTGCATACGCATGACATGCAGCGTATTGATATTAGATAGGCCTACAGTGTATAATATAATGTTATGTGTAGAAATATTGCGTAAATATATAACCATGTACAATATTGCAGTGGCGGCGGGACGGGAGGGGGCAGGGGGGTCACCGGCCCCCGGCCGCCGGCCGAGGCCTTCGATTATTTTTACAGGCGCCGTAAGGCGCCCTTTCAGTTTTTTTACGGGGCCCCCCTCGGAATTATTTTTGGGCGCCTTACGGCGCCCCTAAAAAAACTACATTGTATGCCGTTTCGAGTCTGCAGTTTTTCCAATATTCATTAACTGTGAGAATCAATCTCTAAATCTAACTGGTGTTCACGCCGCTTCTGTTGATCCTGATATTATATCATTCTTTGGGACTGTTGAGCAAGTTTACGGTTTCTTCTCTGCATCCACTAAACGAAGGTCGGTGACGACAGAAGTCTTTACCTTAAGCTGTAAGAAGGATTCTGAAACACGCTGGAATGCCAGAGAAGCAGCAGTGGGTGCACTTGAAGAATAATTTTGATGCGCTTATGGAGCTGCTGCAAAATATGAATTGAGACTCACAAGCCTCTGTCGACTGTCGCTGGATGTGAACTGAAGTTCCTATTCTGCCTTTGGTGGACTTTGTGATTGATCTCTTGGTCGAATCTTCCTGTAGTGGACAATGTCACAGAATTACTCAGCAATTTGGCGATACTGTCAGTTGAAAAGACAACCTATGATAATTAATATCAGCCTATTATGATTAATCATGATGACATTATCAACGAATTATTTAGTGAAAGAAAGGCGGTAAACGAATCTAAATTCTATATATATATTAGGCCTAATGTAGTAGCTGTCGAAATAATTTGTAATTTGTGAAAGCAATCGATGAGCGGCTACTATTGATTTTTAACGAAATTTAAATCATTTGAAGTGAGTCAATTGTAATTAAATTTTATAAGCCTTACAACGCTGCCTATAATGCAATGATAATTAGGCTATAGGCTATTGTTATTAGGTCTAACTGTCTAAGAAACATCGTGGCCATGCTTAATGTTCTGTATCTATGAGTAAGTTAGATATTAATTAGTCACAATGACTATTCAGTGTTTATTGTAAGATTTTTACAAGTATTGTTACATAAATTTTTTCAAAGCAATGGGGGGGGGGATGGGCGCTGAAATGTTGGAGTGCCCCCGGGGGTCGGAAAGGGTCGCGCCGCCACTGGTAGTTTAAAATAGAGCTATAGCAGTAAATTATCTTTTGTTAACATAAATTCTTCACTATTCTCAAGTCCGCTGTAGCTATTTTGATAGTTTCTTCTTGTCTAAACAATATTTAGTAGAAAGATTTTGCCTTGGTATCAAATTAAGAAACATGCACTTGTAAAATATCGCAGCAATAAATTGAAATACCACCATGCTGTTCAGGACAACTTCGAGTGAAATGAAGCCAATTCATAGACCAATTCGTAGTTGTATTAACTGAACAGTTAACTTAATGTAAACTGAAAAGAGTGTACGAGCAAAATCTCATCTCTCTTCAATTATAAGCCAGCACTGCAAATATGGGATTAATGTGGGGTTTTAGTAACGTAAAGCATTCCAATACACCAAAGTATATACCATCGCGTACCTGTAACTAGACTTTTCTGGAATCAATTAGAAACAATTACGACGTCTTCACAAGATTGTACAAACACTTCGATAGATAGGAGCCAGGGGAATAACATTGAAACCATAACCATGCTATCAATCCAGGTACAAAAATAATAGGCAGAAACTAGGTAGAAAGGAAATAGAAAAATGAATAATGATAGTTCTAAGTATAAACAAACGGCATGATGGACAAGAACACAGAAACAACCACAACAACTACGTGTTCTAAGAAGCGACTAAAGCAGATGCAGAGAAAACAAATGAGAAAATTCATCTAAAGAACCATAATTTTCTACAGGTATTATAGAATGTATAAAGTGTGAAAAGATTTTAAATCAATAGGTTCGCAACTTGATTTGTGAGACGACAGGTAAATTATCAATTAACCAATCAATCAATCGACTAGTTAATCAACCAATCAATCTATCAGTCAATCATTTCTCAAACAAACCATCAAGTTTTTAACAACTATTTCTACGTCACTAAACCGACTCGTGTTTACAATGCAATGTCGTAATCATAATAATTATTATAATCAAGGCTTATGTCATAATGATTTCGAATAATTCAGACGTGTTAAACTATAAAAAAATTATTTCGGTTGTTTTTATTGATTAACTACATTAAGTAACATATTCACGGAATTTCTATCAAATTTATCAGGTCTGTATCACCATAGAAGCACCAAAGTTGAACTAGACTAGAATGCAGATAACACAACAAAATACAGATGAGGAACACATGGTCGTGACGTCACAAGGAACAAAAGTTCCTGGTTTGTAAGATATCTAAGGTAAACATTTGTTCTGATTACCCAAACATATTTCGGTATGTTAAAGTGGATTTGTGCTTTAAAAAAACCTTTGGCAGAAAATATATAGTTGTACTGTGCACTTAATTGAAAGATAGATCCAGGCGCGGATTCAAATGTGGCCGGATTTCAATGGAAACGCCGCCCACCTCGAGCAGAGATGGAGGGGGCCGGGGACCATAGTCCCCCTCAATTTAAATTTTTTACTAATTGTGCAGCAAATCTGCATCTTCTTACCAATTTAGGCCCACCTGGCCACCTCGAATTGACCTGCTCCCCTCGATGCAAATGCATATACTTGGTACCCCCTGAAAATTTCCTTGACCCGCCACTGATTAGATCGGTGCTTGGTTGATGATGTGCTCATTAATGAGCGGGACTATACAATCTGAAAAAATTGTGCCATGTGACATAACTCTGGATAAAACTATGCTTTAACATTTAAAACTGAATAAATCGATAGAGCACTTGCCAAAGTGGTAGGCTATACTGTAGGTTCATTCAGTATAACTGAATTGATCAGAGTGGTTTATTTTTACTCAGAATTACGGTAGTTTAGTGTAGTCATGGAATATACTCATCAATTACAGTAGGCTATATAGCCTATTGTAATTGACGCATTCAGTATTTTCCGGAGCGATCCCTGACATCATCATTAGATGAAGAAACAACTGTTAAAACTTGTGTGCACGTTCTATGAGGTACTCTGCGACACTGATGTAGCCGTTAAGCTGTGAAACTTACGTTAAATTCGGCTTTAGTCTTTGCAGGCATACAATTAGCAAAGTTGCAAATGATATTATTTTTCAGCAGGTGGCGCTTTGTCTGCCTTCTAAGGCTTAAGGCAGTGCATTTATAACATACAGTTAAAATATGTTACACAACTTTGTACATTACTTATATTTAGTTTATAATTATTTTGTACCTATGTACTATTGAACACCGCAATAATATTACTGTTACTTTATATACATTCGACAAAACCTCTTTGTGCCTAATTCTATGACTTCACTCCTTCTGAAGATAGGTATTAAACAAAACGTACTTACAATGTTATGTAGGCCTACCTGAAATCATCATATTATTCGAAATTATTATTCGAAATTAGAGAGTTATGTATATTATATTATACATAACTCTCTAGTACTCAGTACTCTGTAATAGACTGCTTGGTACTTTGTGGAGTGAAGCTGAAATAAGCTTAACCCAAATCTTTGTGACGTAATGCTCCATTATGTTGAGCCGAAGAAAAGTTTGTGGTTCTGAACCTTGACGTTAAACACACTCAAATCTCTCTACCTTCGATGTATTTTCCTACCTATATGTATTAATGAATCCTTTGAAATCTTGAACAGATGGAAAAGTAAGTATCCTATTCCTTATGTTTATATACAAGTAAATCCATTGTATAATCCTCAGCGGAAGGTTAGAGAGTATATTCCATGAATACACTAAACTACCGTAATTCTGAGTCAAAATAAACCACTCTGATCAATGCAGTTATACTGAATGAACCTACAGTAGTATACTGTCCAAACATGCCTGCACATTATTAAGCATTATCGGTTCACACTACAAGCCGCCTCCTAGCTTTGTAGCGTCATATAAACCCCTCTCTAGCATACAGCCGTACAGAGAAGCATACAAGAAAGCATACAGAAAAGGATACAGGGATATAAGAAAGAATACACAAGCTATCAGATAGGCATACACACATATAAACTGCACTCTTTCGAGGTTAGGCTTTCTTTGTTCTCCGGACAATTATTAACAAACTTGAACCGACTTCTAAAGGTAATGTAAGTCAGAAATAAAATTTAACCCCTCTCCTTTCAAACGTTCAAGAATGTATTTAATATCCAGCCAGATTTAGGCCTAAGGGGGTTTGAACTAACGAATTTATTTCTAACTTAGCTATAGAAATAAATCCATCAATCAATCAATCATTAACTACTTTATAAAGCGCGACTCTACGGAAATGCCATTTGGCTACAAGACACTTCTATGCCATTGCTATATACATGTATCTTATTGTTTCTGATTTAGTCGCCTCTTGCGAACGCTTACAGTTGTCGGTGGTTTCAATTCTAATTTTTACATCAGCAATTGCTTTGCTGACAAGTCAGTCCGATATGGAAATACAAAGATACAAAGATCAATATAATAAATTAATAAGAACGACTCTGATAATTTCGTTCCATATAGTAGCCTACTTAATCTCCAACGTCATTACTTCATTGTAGGCAGGTTTGAGTATTACGTCAAGGTTCAGAAGCACAAGGTTCTTCTTCAAGACGACTTAACACAATCGATCACTACCGCCACAAAGATTTGGATAAACCTTATTACCGTTTCACTCCAAAAAGTACCCAGGAGTCTATTGCAGTCCATAGAGTAGAGTTGGCGCACTGGAGGTGTTCCATTATTATTTTTATTATTGTCTTTACAGATGTTTCATAATCATTAACTTTATTAGGTAGGTTTGAGTGTGTTTAACGTCAAGGTTCAGAAGCACAAGGTTCTTCTTCCAGGCAGCTCAATACAGTGCAAAACTGAACTTGGCAGACACTCTTTTCGTTTTGTGGCACCTAATGTGTGGAACTCTTTGCCACTTCATGTTCGATCTTGTCCCACACTATCTTTGTTTTGTAGTTGGCTTAAGACTCATTTATT
>JAQFZF010003741.1:0-11112 GCA_034695365.1 Enchytraeus norvegicus
CATTTGGGTGGGGGCCCGCAAATTGAATTTCTACCAATGAACAAGTCACGCAGTTGATTATAAAATTTTATTATGTTAATAAATTCAACGACTGTAGGCCTTTTGTTTATTACTGATTGGTATCATAGACCAATTTTTTTTGTGGCATTTGCGGGACCCCCTAAATTTGCGGGCCCTGTGCCACTACACAGTTAGAACACCGCTAGGACCGGCACTGATTCTAACGAAGATGTAACAAAAGTAAGAAATGGAACATCATTTTTCCCTGTTGCAAATATTACGATAGTGCTGCGATACCAGCCCACTCAGTGTGGTGCCAGTCCACTCAGTGTGGTGCCAGTCCACTCAGTGTGGTGCCATTCATTGAATTTCATTATTCATTCACTGCCATGCATGCATTCAGTTAAATAAAATAATTTACATTGTATTAGTATTAATACAATAGTTTCCCGGCGGGATAACATGTATCTGAAGTAAAACGGGTGTTAGAACAGCGCGTTGACATTTCATTACTTCAATTTGGTTATGATTATAATTATCTTTAGTACGGCTGTCTTGTTGTACTCGTAAAGCAGCCTGTACGTTTTGTTATTAGTTATCAACCGACATCTTATATGCCAAAGTATTTGTTGATGTATTGCACTTCATTCATTTATTTCTAATGTGGCTTCAGTTTAAACAAAGTCAACTAACTGCAGTGGAACATTGTAATTCATTGTGTCGCTGCAACAGTGTTATCCTCTCCAAAGACTTTGTCCAGTGGGGTCATCCATATATTACGTCATCACTTTTTCGGGATTTTTGACCCCCCGTCATCATCCGTCATCACCGGTCCCGACCCCCCTCCTTGATGACGTCATCACTCAGGGTCGGTCATCGGTCACTGCGCGCGGTTGGTCACCGGGGTACATATAGGGCGTAGTCGATCACGGAGTGGGAAGTGGTAGCAGGAAACAACCTATATATGGGCCAAATAGAATTTGAGTGTTCTGTTCATAAATATTAAGCTTTCGCAGACATTCATGCAGTTTTTTTTTAAATTGTACGGTTAAGAAAAAAATAGTGTGGTTTCGCGAAGAAATTTGTGCGGTTTCGACATAGAGCGAAAAAAAGGTGTGTCAAAATATTTGCCAATGATGACGTCATCAAAGCCCGAACCCCCCCCCCCCCGTGATGACGTAAGATATGGATGACCCCACATGAAAGTAACTCGATGGGGCGCTCATTATTATTGAACTCTAAAGTAGATGGACATGTGTAAGAATTTGTTGTTTTTGACCTGTCATGTAGCAGAAAACTGTATATACATGAGATTAGATATTATGATACATCTATGCAATTCTGTAGATTTTCGATCTGACATCTACAGTGTAGGCCAACCTAGGCCACATACGATGGACAACTACAATTGATTTATATTAAGCATTTTGTGACAATTTTTTATGAAAGAGGATATACGAAACTAAAAATTTACAGACGAAACTAAAAATTTACAGACGAAACTGAAAATTTTACTGAGGAGTATGAGCGGTTATGCTGTTCGTATGCATATCAAGTAGGCCTCGTTATAGTGGTCTATAAAACACTAATAATGAATACGAACATTCGATATAATTTTATTTTTGAGAAACAATTTTAGAGCCAATTGATATCGTCGTAGTACTCTTCTGGACTATTAGGCCTATATTTGATTATCGTATAAAATATCAAACGTATATTTTGTTGCTACCATTTTTAAACCTGCAGAGAGACAATCACATGGCAATCACAGCCTACAGTGAGTGAAACAACTGAATCTGTAAATAAAAATCATAGTTCTCGAAAAGAAGTAGCAGAAATATTATTTGGGCTGAGGAAATAATTGAAAAGTGAACATAAAGAAGCGCAATATCTTCAACGAAAACGTGTAAGTATTATATAAGTATAAGTATACTAACGAATAAGTATTTACAACCAGTCTCTCAAAGCAGTCTGTAGCCTACTAGGTGTCCCGTATTAAACTGTATAGTGCTTTGTGGAGCAATAGCTGTAATAAGATTAAAACTAATCTTTTTGACGGTAGCTCGAGTGTAGAGAAGCAGTGAGGTTTTATCTTGAGATTATAAGCACTACAACCTATACATATCATCGTTCTGAATTCTATCTTTAGATTCATTCAAAGTATGGATTCAGCAATAAGAAGAAACTCTGATCAGCCTAGTCAGCAGAAAAACAAAAACAAATCAGCTCTTCTCAGAACTAATCTAGTTACAAAAACGAGGACAGAGTCAATTCTCTCAATATCCTCACTACTCCATATAACTCATTTACTCGTCTTCATCACAGCAATGACGATGGTAGCATCAACGGAAGGAAAGGCAGTAAAGTCAAGATGTTACTTTACTTGTTTGGCTCATCAATTTTGTGACCCGGGATCGAGGCTGTGTGAGTCCTGTGCACAGATTTGTGACAGTACAGATGCAAGTGATCAGAGGCGGTGCCGATCCAAATGTTCAGGTGACTTACTGTATTTTTGTTGTTATTTATTTTATTAGACACAGAAAAGGGTTAGACAACCATGTAAGATATGCTGTTTACAAACCAAAAATGACAAATAATATTGCACATCAAATTTTACAGTATATCTAGGTGGATAATTGCACAAAATAATGTTCATTTAGTCAAGGAGTAATGAAATAAATGAAAATAAAAATTAAGTTGAATGTTCATTATTGTTTATACTATTATATTTATTATTTATTGAACAACGTAGTTTACGTTTAGAATTAAGTTCCGTTGGTACAGTTTTTGATGTCATCAGGAAAAGAGTCCCAGTATTAGGGACCACTATTGTTATTCATTTAATTTAATTTTCATTATTTCAATTTATAATTGAAGACCTGCTAGTTTTGATGGGTATCTTGCTTTCAAACTAGGATGTATTCAAAATAATATATGAAATATAATTTAAAATCTAATACATGGTTTTGGGTCTACTTTGGATCGACCTTGTGTGCAAATGGGCCTCTTGAAACCATGTATGTCCTATCAAATATATTACATTCTATTATTGCATCATCATAATCATCGCTGACGCAAGAAAGTTTTTTGCTTATTTTCCTGGATAGTTGTTATTCCATTCATAAAAAGACCATACGGGAAAATATATCGGCTCTGGCGCATTGTATGCCTATTATGTGCGACTGTCGTTAGGCGTCGTGTTAAAAATACAGAAAACAAACTTACACTATATGCATTTACAGGCAATATTAATCATAATTCATTTTTTGTATACTTAAATGTACAACAATATTTTCCTGCTATCGTCACGCTAACAACTGTTGAATTATGTGTATCAATTAATCAATCAATGTGAATATAACGTCCGTTTCATCATCTGACGACGACATTAGGGAGGTGCTGATATTATGTGTATTAAAACCTGTGAGGCGAGCACTGGTCAGCGTCCATTCATACATGGATTCATTCATTTATGTATTCACTATTCACTCATTCACACATTCATGCATGCGATCATTCATTCCATCAGTTGTTGGAACATAACAATTTGCATATAGAAACATAATTACCGGTAGGCTATTGATTTTGTTAACCTTTAATTTATTTTTCTATTTATTTATTATGTAGTAGTCATTTGTCAATGATTTATTTATTTATCTGTTATCAGAATATCTCAAGAAAACGAACAGCGATGCTGAGGCATTATTCACTTTGTCCTCTAGGAAATCTCCAGCCCCCACACAACGACCACCTATCTACTCAAGTCAGGTCCAAGATCGGGCTCAGCTGCAGGATTCAACGCCTGTGGCAGTCCTCTGTGTTACCGCCGTCGCAGTCTGCGCGTTGGTTTTGTTGGCTGCTGTAGGCCTGTTCTTCCTGTCGAGGCATTGCATCAGAAGACAGAGAGTTCATATTGATACGGAGCAATCCAGCGATCAACCTAGTGCAAATGATGCATCACTTGAATCTAATGGTGAGTGTAAAACAAAAATATGTTCTAATACATATTAAAATTGTAGTTTATCATCATATATACAGGGTGGCATATAAAAGTAGACCCCTAATTGCTTTTAATTCTGTCGAAACCATTCCGTCTATGTGCACCATTTTTACAGGATATATTGGCAGGCCAGTTTCACATCATTTCAGAAAAGTTCAGCCAATTCGATCAACAGATGACGGAGTTATCGGCGTTTTCGTGACGTACCCATCAAATATAAATAAACACCGTTTCTTTTAATTATTGAATTGTAATAATTGAACTGATTCCCATGAAATTTTCCTGCAACAGAGAACGACCAATTCTATATCTTGTCACCAAATTTCATTTGGCTATCTTTAAAAACAAGAAAGTTATTGATGTATCAGTAATGCGGGGTAGACATTTTTTGCAGTTTATAACGTCATGCAATGTTAAATAAAGAATGCGTCATTCAATGATTGTCTAACCATCATACTGAAATATCAATAACTGTTTGTTTGTACAGATATCTGAATGAAATGTATCATAGTGTGGTAGCATTGGTTGCTACCAATTTCTACAAAATTTTACAGGGATCGGTGAACTATTTACAATTTAGTGTCAAATATAAAAACCTTCTAGATTATAAAAGAAACGGTTCTTGTTTATATTTGATGGGCACGATCACAAAAACGCCGATATCTCCGCCATCTGTTAATCGAAAAGGCTTAAATTTGCTGAAATGATGTAAAACTGACCTGCCAATATATCCTGTAAAAATGGTGCACATTGACTGAATGGTTTCGAAGAAAATATAAAAACAACTAGGGGTCCACTTTTTTTACGCCACCCTCTACACAGTGTACAGGGTGAGTAAAAAAAAACCTAGCGAAATCTCAATAACTTCGTCAAAACTCGATATAAAAAAAATATTTTTCATACTTCTAGAGGATGTATTTTGACATCTACCTTCCAAATTTGGTCGAAAAATATTTATAAGCGAAAAAGTTACAGGGTTTCTACGAAGAAAAATTGAAAAAACAATTTAACAAAGCTTATTCAACAGGCATTCATTCTTTTTGTTATTAATTGCGGCTTTGAGGAGGGCCGTTTGTTGTTGGTGCCGATTCTATTCGAGTAGGTGTTCAAAGTGACGACCATCTGTACGAATGCACGCTTGTCACCTTTTCCGGAATGCTAGTACAGTCAGGTCGATGGCCTCTTGTGCAAGTCTTCCCAGATTGCCTCCACCAGCACAGACTTGATTTCAGCCTTGTTGGTTGGTTTAATAAGATTTTTTTCGTATATTGCTTTACACGTGACTACTGCACATGTCTGACATATTATTTCGCCAGGTGGCGCAGGTTTCTTTTTGCTCTCCATTCCGGATGGAGTGCGCCTAGCCTATCAGAAATGAACACTTTGTACCGCTCAAATTCTTTTCTCCAGACGTGGTAGTCGAGAGGTTTGATGTCACGTGAGTTTGGTGGCCACTTATCCTTGTTGCCGAAATTTGAACTATGCTGCTCGATCCATTTTTGTGTAACCGCTATTGGAATAAGCTTTTTTATTTTTTTAGTCGATTTTTTCGTAGAAACTCTAACTTTTATTTATAAATATTTTTCGACCAAATGTGGAGGGTAGATGACGAAAAACCTTCTCTAGAAGTCTGTAAAAAATTTTTTTAATCTTGTGTTTATTTATCTAGGGGGTTATTTTGTTTTGACTCACCCTGTATACATATTTACATCTTTCAAATCATAATTATGATTTTGTAATTATGAATACAATACAAATGTCAATGCGTTGTAGTCCAGCTGTTAGAGTGATGTGTACCTTGGGCACGGGTGCGTATCGGTGGCGAAACTGCCCTTTGAAACATAATTATACACATCACATAATTTTGTCAAAATCCCAACCCAAACCCTAACCCTAAAAATGAAGATGAATCAAAAATATTAAGATGTGCATAAAACATTACTTGTGCAAAATAGCGTACCTGTGCCTGAAATGTTCGTCGTGTATTTGCGCTTACTGCATTAGCTCATTCTCTACGACCATGATACGGTTTACCAGTTGATGGTAGGCTACAAAACATCCCAAACGGAAACAATACAAAGGAAACATGTGCGTATGTCATGTGTCAAATAAAGAAATTAAAAAATACGAATAGAATGCCGAGGCGTCCAAAATACAGGCCTAATATATATTCAGAGTTCTGCATAGAATAGGCCCAATAGAATAAGTAAGAACTAATAAGAAAATAGAGTACCGGCATAACTTTTCATCAAATTTCTTGTGATACTACAATAAACTACGTACATACGTAGATTTCCATGACAGAGAAAGCATATAGTTGAGCGTATCATTCTCGTGCAATAAGGCATTGCCGTACTATCAACTTGTGAGTTTTGTGGATATTTTATTTTACTAGTAGGTTTGAGTGTGTTTAACGTCAAGGTTCAGAAGCACAAGGCTTCTCTTCCAGACGGCTCAACACAATCGAGCACTACCGTCACAAAGATTTGGTTAGGCTTATTACAGCTCTGCTCCACAAAGCGACCTGCAGGCCATTACAAAGCGCCAAGTCGGAGCTAGTTTACTAGTTATAAGATTTTACTAGTTTTTATTATTACGGCTATTACAAAAAAGGAATAATAAATACTGCAGGTAGCATTATTCTACTGAATACTTGGTATATGTTAATTATGTTTCCCACAGATCCAGTTGAAGTATTCAAAGCATCCATATTACCGGATCAAGCGGAACAAGGCGTACGGTTGCTCTCTCAAACATTGGAGAGGGTTCAAGACAGTCTATTGACTGATCAGAAGCAACCCCTAGATCACCCTACAGAACCTGACGAGTATAACTTAAATCCGGCTCGTCATTCATCGATGATATAACGACGTTAAATTAGTTATATGATGCACGGAGTTGAACTGATTTTGCTGATTATGATTTGCACCGTTTAATGGATCTTCTTTATTATCTCGCGAACCTGGCGCGAATCTGGCGCAATCTGGCGCGAACCTGGCTTATATTATTGTTGTTGTTGTTGTTATTGTTGTTTTTGTTATTATTGTTGTTGTTGTTGTTGTTATTATTATTGTTGTTATTATTGTTGTTGTCGTTGTTGTTGTTGTTGACCTTTAGTGATATCTGAGACTAGAGAGTTTGCAAATATTATATGAGAGAGTCAAATGTTAGATTGGTATTGACATTTGTTGTCATAAATGTGAGACCATTATTATTCTATTTATTATTATTATTCTGATTCAATGTTTCATTCTTATTTTTATTTATTTTCTAATTTTATTTTCATTCTATATTCTGATTTACATTCGTATATATATTTGGACTCATGACAGAAAGCATATGCAAGTTTCCTCTCATAGTTGTTGTTGTTGTGTTTATTATTTTTGCCATTCCATCATTAACCGTACATTTGCCTTTTGATAGATCGGCAATGCTGCTAGCGCAGGTACACGATAAACCTTCAAACACCCTGGGGTTATTCTTTCGATGATTGACCTGAGATTCGATCCTGGATCACTTGCCTCTAAGGCGAACACTTTACCAAAGCCGATTTTGGAATGCTTCCCTGTTATTACAGCTTTCATCAATCAATAAGGATTTAACGTCCGGTTCCTCACCCGAAGGCGATGTCAGGGACGTAATAAAATATGAGAATTTAGAGTCTGTTGCTATATCGGATTATTCTAGTCAGAAAGCCGGTCGCATGAGAGTGTAGCCCTAAATTTTTATAATGGGCCGACGACTACGCTGCATGATGATGTGATGACAAGGGAATATAGACCTGCATTATTTAACAAATTTTATGATATGCTTTATTTGTAAATAGGCGTACATGCGTAATTGTATATAGCATAATATATTTAATTATTCTAATGATCAATCAATCAATCAATCAACTTTTATATCGGGCACTCTTTGCTATAAGTCTCAGAAACTCTACTCACAATGGAATCCGGAGCTTCTGTAAAATTCGAAATTTCGCACAATGTGCGTAAAATTTTACACCAACTGGTCGACGCTCTAACCAAATTGAATGAGCCACAGAGACATAATATTATTACGTATAAATTTTACATTATGTTACTGTGATTAACCGAATTTATTGCCTTGTTGACTTGAGTATAAACGAACTAGAATAATGTGAGCAAGAGATTAAATTGTTATTTTACTTTGTTTTCAGTAAATATTTCGTCTGCTACAGGCCTCCAACTTAAAGGATAAAGCCGAATTTAACGTCAGGTTCTCGGCCGGAGTGCTACATCAGTGACGGGAGACCCCTGGAATTCGAACTTCGAACCTATAGTGATCCGCAGTCCAGTCGCTTTACCGATACGCAACTATAAGTAATGATCAAATAATTATATAATTACATTTATTAATAGCTAGACCCATTAACTTTTGTACTATATGCAATAATAATAATAATAATGGTCACTCACTTCTTTATTCGTACAAAGACAGGATTAGTAACAAACAAAAATAAAATAAAGTACAACACATGTTGGTTTAAACCAAACATGCACACTGTACACATATCAACTTAACTAATAATTATGGTAATCGACAAGTAAAAAACAAAAACACATTGGCCTATATACTAATATTGTCCACAATGTCCACAATATAAAACATCTTAAATAAAATTAATATCCACTCAAATTTAAGTATCAGATTATTCTTACTACGCTTCTTTTGAATGCTTGATGCACTGCAAAGCATAAGGATTTAACGTCAGTTTCTTCAGCCAAGGATTATGTCAGGGACGTCACACAGTCGCTAGCGCAATAACTAACCTTCCAATCATAAACAGGGGCTTATCCTCGCTATAAATTTCAAATCTTCTAAAACATATTGTTCCCTCTCAATTTTTTTTACAAATGCCCCACAGTGACTAGTAAAGACTGAAATGCCCCACAGTGACTGGTAAAGACTGAAATGCCCCACAGTGGCTGGTAAAGACTATGCATTATACGCATATAATATTACACAACGACAATAATAGAGTATGCTACTTATCTCGCCAGATGATGAGATAGCCGGGATTCGTTTCCAAATTCGGCTAGCTAGCGTAATCGTTAGAACGTGTCTTGGTGATATCTGTGTACACCGACTGCTTGATATTTATGGCAAAGGAGAGGAAAGTTGTAAGCCTTCTAAGGCTTACAACTCTTTACTGAGCTTTCAACTCGGGACCTCATTTATCATGATTCAGAGGCCGCAGCGCTGCCATTTGACCGCGCAGCCTCTAATGGCATCTGCTGCTTTATATTGTCAATATCCTCATCCAAGGATTATAATACTATCAGGGACGTCACATAGCTTACACACATACACACACTCTCTCTCTAGTGCACTGCCAAATGGCAGGTCCAAGGTACATATTCTGAAACACAGTCTGCTATCACGCTTGCTAATGAGCACTCCATCGATCACCATGTTGATCTCATCAAAAAGGCCATGCCTCTATCACACCCAAAATGTAACCTTTTTCTTGAGAATACATATTGTGATTTCCCGTTGCCTTCCTCAGTATGAAAATATCAGTATGCAAATAACGGCGTTAGTCGGCTTTTACGAAACATGTGCAGTTTTCAGTTGGTCTATTCTCAAGTGTCCCGGATTCAACACGGGAAAAACAACACACATAAACACACAGAATATAACAATTAAGTGTAAAATTGAACTACAAAATTACAGAATACAGCTAAAAACAATCTAATGGAGGCATAGGATCGTGCTTTATATACTGGTAAAATGTATATTATTTATAGCACAGGAACAATATTTTTAAATACATCGTTATTTGTTCTTTACAGTAGTCCATAATATTTAATGGACCACACTTTCACTTCTTCTTTCTGCAGGATCAGTCAGATTCTGAGGTTTCATATGACGTATCGCTACAAATGTATGACCGCCGACCGGTAGCGCATGTTTACTATAACAAACTGCAGAGAGTTAAAAAAATTAAACGGAAGCCCACGAATTGTTGTGAAGCTCATTATATTTATCTCGACATATCATATAGCATTTCTATGTATTTATTATTATTATGTGGAGCCGATTTGATATTTTGAAAAATTATTGAAAACTGTCATATTTTAATGCTTAACTATGGCGAGTCCGAAGGTTGATCTCTACAAAGATGGCGACGCTATCTGAGCCTGTCTCAGCAACCAATGAATGCGCCGGATTTTGAATGCATTCTCAGTATCAGGTGGGCAGAGCGATATTATATTGTGTTTGTATATCACTGACCATTTATAAGAACTCTATCATTGTAATTGATATCTGATAGTAATTTTCTTGAACAAATTAATTATTATTTTTCTCTTATTTCTTCATGTGAATTAATGGTGGTTTTTGTTTGATTTCTTGTTTGTTCTTTTAACAGTGAATGTAAAGTAGTGTGCCTGTCACGTGCAACATCCGATGTGGCAAGACGGAATTTTCTAATTTAGTATTTGCCCTTTCAGCATTGGTTGAACGGCAGTCCGAGCTTAAAGTCGCTGTGTCATAACTAGATAATCAACGACTGCCAAAATATCAATTAACAACTAACTCTTCCGCCAGTCAGATATTAATATTAGGCTTAAGACGTTGTGCAATGAGTCTTGGCGAAAATAATTCTATTATTATTGGTATCAGCATAACTTAGAGCCTATAGGCTATCATCCACTGAGATTGCTTACAGTTACTAACATTTACCTTCCCATCCTCTCCCATCATAGTCAGGGGCTTATCCTCAGCTTTTACTGCCAAAAATCTAGAAACACATTGTTTCCTCTAAAAAGAATTCTAGATACACCTCAATTACTATAGGCTAATGGTAACATGTAAAGTCAATTTATTACACTAGACAATAATTATTTCAGCCTAGATTAGTATATTCTGTAATTATTGTTCATAATTAACAAACTGTTACTGACTTCAGGTAGCAAATTAAATTTAAACTCATATAAGAACAGCGAACACGAATAATAATATATATCGGTAACTTTAAGTAACTTAAATTTTATATATATCCCTTCAGTATGACATTTAAAATAACTAGCTTTATCAGCAATTCGAACAGCGCGCTTTTGCAGTACCACTAGTTTATTCATAAGTGG
>JAQFZF010003742.1:0-11112 GCA_034695365.1 Enchytraeus norvegicus
AAGATTTGATTTTGATTCAATAGTCTTGTAAAGTTGCATCTTCTCCATATCCGCAGGAAGCACATGAGGCATATATAGTGAAATTTTATTTACATTAACCTTTCCAGCATCTGTAGCAGCGGCTTTGAAGATTGCGTCATCATCAGACTTTCTTACAAGAGTTAGTGTGTGCTTGAACCCATATATGACCTTGTTGTAGTCGTCACATAATCCAAAAATATGTCTTAGAGGAACAATGAATGAAAACATTCCCTTTGCAGTCGGCTTTTGAATAATGTACGCTTGCCTAACCGCAAATCCCGAATTATCAGCTATTACGGCTGTTGTCGTATTATCCTTTTGCCACAGTTGATTGAGACCTTGCGCTTTAGAAAAGTCGTCTGGATATTTCAACATACCGAGCATCGTTGTAGCCTGTCCAGGATGATAAAGCGTTTCAACTTCTTGATTCGATAGTTGATATGAAATTTGGCTAAATAGATGCATCAGCCCATTGTTTGTAAGCGTTATAGCGTCTACATTTGCATAAGCAGTATCATTCGCTTTTGTTAGCCTTCCTTCAAACAATAGATACGCTTCGGACGGTAAAGTGAACAAATCCTGTTGTTCAATATTGATACGAATCTCGCCAGCACTGTTGAGATTTGTGCGTGCTACCGGCTCGTATTCGTGATATTCGAATCTTTCGATTCCCTCGTCGATAGTTGGTGATTCTGTAAAGTTTAGTACATCTGACGTTGCCATTGTTTTATAAACGGATGATTATTTTTTTAATGTTTACGCGAGTCTCAGTCCTCCGCCATTCATCTTTCTGACCAAGTCTTGTATTTTTATGGCGTTAGTATTTTGGTGTTGGTTTGAAAGTCCTTGACCCGCCAACAATCGGTTTATATTTGTAGTCCCGCTATTTATCAAACTTGCAAGTATATCTTTACTCTTTTGGGTTACGGCTGGGTCTATATTTTTGAGTGCTTCAACATTTCTCGGTGTTGTTGCTTTTGAATAAGTTTTATCAATGAGACGTTTCCCTCTTTCAATAGCAACATCTTTAGCAGATGATATGGCAGATGTTACAAGTTCCTTGCCAACCGTTTTGCTCGCATCAATTACACTTTTTCCAATATCACTCATTGCAGCTTTTGACAGACTCGATGCTACAGATCGTGCTGCCTGTGATGATATTAATCGCTTGAAAAAGCTAGAAACAGTATCGAAAATTCCTGCTCCTCCAACAACGTGTTTCTTAATGTATCGCTTATGATTTACAATCAGCATTTTATATACAACCAATAATTTTTATATGTTTATCGTTTACCATTCAATACTTGCGTCATTAATGTCTTGTACCATTTTTTGTCCACAGTTCCTTGCCGCAGCAACTCATCACAGATCGCAACAGCCTCATTAGCCGCTCCTGTATTACCGGCTTTATATGCAGCTATCCTAAGCTGAAGCATCTCTATTAGTGTGTTTGGATCGCTAGGTAGAATGACCACTCCAACGTCGACTCCTTTACCCGATACTTCACCGCTAGCTATCATATTCCAGATCGGTTTAATTATTTCCCTATATTTACTAGATCTCGAGGACTTTGGTTTACTCGGATTTTTAGGTTGCCTTATGGCGTTAGTATTGTCTAATATCTCTGCATAGTCGGCAATGTCTGTGGCTGTATATACGTTACTGTCTGGATTCATAAGTGTCAAAAGCTCCCAGAGACCTGGAGTTCCTACATATATTTTATCCCCAACTGTTATATCATCGCCTTGAATAGTTACCGATGAATTTCCAATGTAAAACTGTCCTTCTTTTGAGTGTATGCCAAAAGTTGTGTCGACAGACTTTTTGTTTGCTGCATACTGTTGAAGATACTTTGTCGCTATATCCCCGAGCTCCAAGGTACGAACTGATTCTATCGGCTCTTGATACGCTTCGATTGATGGGTATTGCGGAAATCCAATTGCTTTTATCGATGCCGGAAGTGTATTGATGGCATTTGCTGTGTCCCTTGTTGCTTCATTTATTGATAGTAATTGCGATGCGAGCCCTGCTTGCGATTCAGTTATAGGTTTGTAGAGTTTTGTCAACTCACGCTGAATGCCAACTTCACCCATCTTTTCATATTGATCATTCTGTTGAATTTGTCTCCTCGTCCTGAGAAACTCGTTAACTATAAAGTCTCTTTTTGATGGATCTGTAATCTTTAGAAACGACATGCTTTTTAATATAGGATCATAAAACGTAAAAAACGTATAACATAAAACGTAAAAACGTAAAACATAAAACGTAAAACGTAAAAACGTGAAACATAAAACGTAAAACATAAAACGTAAAAACGCAAAACGTAAAAACGTAAAACGTAAAGACGTAAAAACGTAAACGTAGAACTTCAAACGTATTTCGCGTTTACGTTTGTTCCTACGTTTGCGTTTTCTAGCGTTCTACTGAATGATTCCCTTGTTTTGCCAAACAATGTTTGAAATGACTTGATCGTCTCCTCCCTCCCTTGGTTTATTAATGATTGTTTGGTTTGTTCATCAATTCCAACTTTGATTTTGCTTCTTATTTCCTCCTTCATGCTATTAAACTTTTCCAGCTCGTCTAGAATAAGCGAATACTCTTCATCAGACACCATATCATCTTTTAATGCTTTCGACACATGATCGCTGATTGTGTTTAGTTTTGCATCTGCAAGTGTTTTAATCTTTTCATGCTTCTCTGCTTTCATTGCAAGTTTCTTACTCACTTGTCTCCCAACTATGGATAATAGTCCAACAGATAATGCACCAACCTCCATAGCTATAGCAATTGGTGCTGCGATAATTGTGGAAAGAACTGCTACTCCCGCTACCCCAAGACCCATGGTTGCAACCACAAATAAGTCGTCAACAGCATTGATTATTTTCACTCCGCGATGATACTTTTTACTCAAAACCATCCTCTTTTCTCTTTCACACACAACAACTTGTTGAATCTCACTAATCTTTTGCAATCGATATGTGTGCGCCGTTCCTTCAGGAGCTGAAGGCGTTGTGGACAATACCGGATACAATGCGCTTGGTGCTCCTGTAAAGCATTTCGTTTCATTGTTAATATGATCTTTATACTCCATTTTATATATATGACGATATATTTTTTTAAACTGTTTGGGTGCCAACATAGCATATTGGTTCTGACGCATTTATTACCACTAATAAATCCGAGTTATTTTGTATATTTACTATTATATCGTCAACAGTCTCAAGCACGACACCGTCTTGCAGACTGCATTTTTTTATTTTTAGAGATTGCTTTTACGAGACAAATACCACTCCACGTCTAATTAATACTCCAAACTTTAATACAGCTGTACAAGATGATCTTGGTGGAATAGTAAACGATTCTTGTGCATATATTTCCCATTTTCCAATTCGAGGAGCTGGCGGATATTTCACGTCACTGTGCGGTCTGTATACTACCGCGGGTGAGTCCTGACGTTGATGTTTGTGAATAAACTTGTGAATTGGTATGTTATATCGCGACATTTTATATATGTGATCCAATTTTTTACAACAACATTCCCAATATTGGAATGTTTTTAAATGGTGAATTTGGTCCTAGTAATATCCCAGACCCATCTACATAACCAGAACCTGTTTTGAGAAACAATCCTTCACCGTACGAGCTTCCTTTTTGCCATGGCGCTAGGTATAGTCCCTGTCCTGCTGCTCTTATTTTACACCCAATCCCATTCTTTTTCAGATAAACAACACCGCTCCCCGAAATTTTATTAACAACTGTTGATCCCGCTGCTTGACCAACGCCTGCTAATGCTCCTGTTGCTAACGTTGGTAGGACGCGAGATAGAAGAAATTTACCTGCCATGGCTAGCATTGGTAGTAAAGCTCCAATAAATCCGCCTTCAACTTTTGCATTATGCATAAGTTGTGTTTTACTCATCGTAATTGTTACACCAGTTCCACTCTGATATGCTTTTGCAACCCTTTTCACCTGAGCAGATGTGAGAGCTATGACGTGTTCTCCATTGAGATCTGCATGTAACAGCCTAATGCTTACTGGAACCTCCGCCTGGACAGCTCGTTTAATTTTATCAACCTGTCCTTGTGAAATATTTACTCCAACTTTTGTGTATCGACTCATTTTATACACGATAAAGAAAAATTTAACATCTAACGTTAAGCCTCTTTAAGATGAAATCGAATTGATAGTTCTTCTCCCCGTAGGTTAATTAATTTGCCTGTTTGATCTATGAGTTTGGTTTCCATTTGAGAAATTGTGCTTAGAGTAATTGGCAAATATATTAGATTCAGCGGCTCTTGAACAATCTTATAACCTGGGCCTACGTTTGGGAAAAACGAATATATAATATTTTCAGTTCCTCCGTTTGTGTATGAAGACCCAATCACATCACTTGTCACTCTGAGGCTATTAATACCCAGTATATTTACAATATTCTCAGATTCATTGTATCCATCCGAGTATATCTGACTATTGAATCCTAAAACTGTTCTTAACGAGTTTGCTGTCGTAAAATCTACTTTATAGTTTACACCTATATTTAAGATTGTTTTTAACGTGTTGTTGTTTGCTTCAATACTTGTGTAATATTTATCGTTAACTGAATCAAAATGCTCATTTTGAGCCATTATCCGTTGAACATAATCGTTAATGTCTGTAATTTCATAGCATCCTTCTGGAATATCAATGTTGAACCATGTAGCCCCATCGTCTGGAGAATATCTGAAGTTGTTGTTTGTTGCGTCAATGTTTGGAAATGAGTAGTAGGTTTCCAAACTGACTAGCGCCATCTCATACTTTCTCGTTTCTTCTAGCTGTATTAACGGGTTAAACTTAGTTCTAATACGAGTACTTTTTTCACTAACAAAAATGTAAAATGAAGACTTTGGCCCCGTGTTCCTCACAACTTTCGCAAGCAGTGTTTGATCCATTGTTTTTATATTGTAATTTTTTTTTCTCTAACTCTATCAATAAATCCTTGTGGTATATAAAACTTGTCAAATCCGATACGATACTTCCCGTTGTATTTTTTTGACGTTAGATCAATCACTACAAATCCGTGAATATGTTCCCATACTGTCTTACATAGCTTTCTGAATTCTTCGATAGGCATGTCGGTTGATACATTGTCGTTGTAAATGTGATTTATATTTTTATTGTCTTGCGGAAATAGACAAATAAAGTTTGCGTTTTCTCTAATTGTTTGTCGTGGTAGCTTGAAATAGTTTTGCGCTAGATAGAAACAATCTACATTACTATGTCTACCTCGAATGTAGTATGTTTCGCATTTGTTTTGCTTTTCTAGTTGCAAGTCGTCGAATATCATTAGATTTTTCTTTTGAGGATTTAAATCTCTGGGGTCGAGCACATCTTCTGCCGATTCAAAAAACTTGCACTCTATATCAGATTTGTTTAGCATATTTTTAGACATTTCTTCAAGAACACACGTAGGACTGATGTCAAGACGCATAATCTCATCTTGGATATCAAATAATTTAATAATTGCTTCTTTAGGTAATTTTTCTTCAAACGCCTTTTTAAGAATCTTATATTCCGGCTGAAATAGGGATTTTCCAAACACTTGTAAATTGTTAAAGTCCAACCATCCGGGTCTGAGCAGTAGATTCAACAGTAGAGTAGTCTTACCACATCCAGATTTTCCAACAATAAGGCCTCTTATACTTCTCGGTAAAAGAGGATTGTTAAACCTCCTTTTTGATGACATATCATTCCAACTAAGATCATTTACTTCCATTTTTTAAATATATTTTTTTTATATATGTAAAATGATGTATTGCGTAAAATGTCGTAATAAGACTGATACAACCGACTCGCGGAATGTATCGAGCAAGAATGGAAAACCAATGCTTCGTGGAAAATGTGTTATTTGCGGTACTACAAAAACTCAATTTGTCTCGATGAAAAAGACTGGTGGTGATTTGGTTTCAGCGTTAAATTCGGCAACTAGTAATATTAAATTGCCTTGGGCTAAATATCCTGGCGAATTGCATTTGCCTGGTATGAACTTTGCAGGACCTGGTACAAGGTTAGATCTAAGGTTAAATCTGGACGGAACTCCTAATGCATCTAGTAAACCAGTAGATAGAGTAGATGATGCTGCTTATCGTCATGATATGGCTTACACCGCTTTCCCGGATACCAAAACACATAACGTAGCCGATAGAGTTATGGTTAGTGAATTGAATGAGATTCTTAATCCAACTTTGAGAGAACGTGTTGAAAGGGCTATAGTAAAGCCAATACTAAGCACTAAAGCTAATTTTGGTCTTGGTTTAAAAAAGCCGAAAATCTGAAATGGAGTGATCAGTTAGCCAACGAATTACATAAACCAGTAGTCAGACGTTTCCGAAAAAGGAGAGTTGTTGTTCGAGGAATTGATGAAATTTGGGCCGCTGATTTAGTTGATATGCAGGCATTCGCAGAGTATAATAACGGAGTAAAATATTTATTATGCGTCATTGATATATTTTCCAAGTAGGATTGGATTGTTCAATTAAAAAATAAAACTGGAGCTGCAGTTGCTTATGCATTCGAAAAAATATTTAGTGTCGGAAGAAAGCCTGAGAAACTATGGGTTGATAAAGGAAAATAATTTTACAACAAACTAGTAAAGGAATTGGGAGTTGAATTGTATTCTACCGAGAATGAAGAAAAATCTTGCGTTGTATAAAGATGGAACAGAACAATGAAAGAGAAGATGTTTAAATATTTTTCAGCCAATTCTACTAGAAGATATATAGATATTTTAGACGAGTTGGTTGATCTGTACAACAATACCAGACACACATCGATCAAAATGACACCTATTGAAGCGAGTAAGAAAGCAAATGAGAAGGTAGTTTGGATACGTCTAAACGGAGGAATTGGCTCTGAATCTGTTAAGCCCAAGTTTTCAGTCGGTGATCGAGTGAGAATAACTAAAAAGAAGAAAACGTTTGAAAAGGGGTATACACCTAATTGGACTGAAGAGTTGTTTACCGTATCACAAGTTCAGTACACGGATCCTCTTACATATAAGATAACTGACGATGATGGTGAAGAAATTCAAGGTACTTTCTACGAACAGGAATTACAAAAGTCGAGTCAACAAATATTTAGAATTGAGAAGGTAATAAGAAGACGCGGAAATAAATCACTTGTGAAGTGGTTTGGGTATCCTGATTCGATGAATTCATGGATTGATAATAAAGAGTTTTTGTATTGAATACATAATTGCAATAGGGGCTAGTACTATTTTCAAACCGCGATGGTCTGGGTTTGAAAATGATATATTTATTTACTTGTTGTTTACAATGTCTCTCTTTGTAATGTGTCGATTAAGTTAGCGTGTCCTATAATAGTATTGTAATTTCAGATGACGGGGTACATACATTTGCGTATGGGCTTAAATAAGTAACAATTAAAATGAGTAAAAACATTAATGTTGAAGGGTGTATATTACCAAACCAACCATAATCCAATTTTGAGCTAATAGAAGCGGCAAAGAAGCTAAAGATACAACACTTTAGAGGAGTGTTTGTTCGTGACAGGCTGCCAAAGAAAGTACGTGTGTCTGAATGTGGTATACTAAACACTGGTGACTCTAATACAAATGGTTTTCACTGGATGTGCTGGCATAAATCTGGAAATGTAAAACTTATCTTTGATTCGTATGCTCTACCGCCTCCAGTAGAATTGGTTGATTACCTAAAAAATCCTGTTGGCTACAACAGTGAAAGGTTGCAATATGGCGATACTGTATTTTGTGGCCACCTATGCTTGTACGTATTGAAAAAGCTTGATGATGGTGTTGACTTTCAAGAAATTATAAATGATCTGTGGTAGTTAAGAATATTTATGCGTATAATATAAAATGCCAGTTGATAAATTTGGAAGGTCAGACTATAACAACCCTAATCGTGTAGTTTCTGGTGGCGTAACTTCAAGTCAAGTAAACAATACATTTCTCAGAAGAGATGGTGGGAATGCTGCGGAAGCTGACATTAATCTGGATTCACATAAACTTATTAATGTTGCAGATCCTACATCCGACAGGGATGCGTCCAACAAGAAATATGTGGATGTTAATTCCGGGCTAGATAGAGTTGCAAAAAGCGGTGATATAATGACTGGAAATTTAAATATGGGTAATAACAGAATAGTCAATATTAAACATCCCCCAGTAGACGATACCGATGTTGTTAGCAAAAAATTCTGCGAAGAGATTATATCGAATACCATTAATACTCGGCTTACGGGGGACTTGAACCATCACTCCTACAGTTTAATGAGTCGTCTCAAAAAGTATATACAAATAGCTAATTTGAGGAGCGATATTGCGATTTCAAAACTACTTGGTATTTGTGATACTATAATTAGTGTGACCATCGATATGGATAGTACGCATTTCAAAGACAACTATGATCAACCACTTCGAAGAAAATATACTGATTTACAAAATATTATGTTACGCTATACTGATACATATAAAACTGAAGATAACAACAATCCTGAATTTCATCGGGATCTGTATCCAATAATTTTTAATTATATTACAGATTTGAAATACTATATTTTGATAATAATAGAAAACATTCCAGAACAACAATTCATTTTGTTAAAAAAACGTTTCAAAGAGAGAGGGTTACTAATGACGCCTGAGAGAGGTACGCCGTTGATGACAATGAGGAGATTCATTAATATAACTACAACAACAACAAGAAAAAATGAGGCACTAGAGTTGCTGAGACAAAGTAGTCTGATGTTTATAGATTTGGGGTTTGATTACACTCCTGATTCTCTGTTGGATGCTTTTATTATTTAGGTTGAAGATTTAAGTCTGCCGTCATAAATGAAAACGTTAATAAATTTATTAACGATTTTATGTATAGAATTGAAAAGGTTCTACAACGGAAAAAGATTAAAGGTGTTGAGCACGCTCTAGTTAAGTGGAGCGGTTACAATAAGAAATTTAATGGATGGATTCCCGTAGAATATTTGGAAAGTGTTTAATATGATTTTGAAACCCCTTTAAATAAATATCTTTACCTAATAAAATGGCAACTACTATCTCAAACATTCAATCCGATATTCTCAAATTTCAGAATCTTCAGGCTGAAGATGACTATATTATAAAGGGATTGAAACCAATAGATACAAAATATGGTAAATCATATATTCTATATGTGGTAAAAAATGAGGGTGACACCCCTATAAAAGTATGGTCCTCAAATAAGATTACTGAATACATTAAGACTGAAAAGTTGGAAACGAAACCCAAAACATTTGAGTTTATAGTAAGAGAAATTAAATCCGGAAAACATAAATCAATGTTATATGCAGAGATTCATGGTTTCAATAATAACAGTGATGATGCTGGGGTTATCTGGCTATAAAGAAATTATTTTTGAAACCAAATGTGGTTTTGAAAAACATTAACGAATATTCAATATTATGAGTAGATTATGTGTCCGCGCGCATTCAAAAAGTTTATTCTCTCGATCTGTACGAGTTATTCGAGAATGTCCATCAGTCCTGCTGTCCGTAGGCTGTAGTGTCCGTGCGCTAGAGTGTGCACGCCGTCGTCCATGATTACGCGTTTGTCGTCATCGGCACTTAAAGCTACTTTATTTATTTCCTCAGTATACATTTCGTGCAAGTGAGATCTGATGACGTTCATGCTTCTAATATGTTCTCTTTTCATAAACAGACAATCCTTATAATCATAATGCGTTATTGTGCTTTCAACAACATTCTTTTTAACACCTTTACATTTCTTGTGCTCCTCGCCTGCTAATTTATAAGAGTACAGCTTTGCTCTCAATCCAACAAATTCTTCAATCTGTTTTCCACAAGCCTCGTCTTTAAACATACCAATGACTTTCTTATTAACGCCAGTCCTAATCCCCGATGGATGATCTCTCGGAAACTCACTAGTGTCAAATTTTAGTTCTACATCATTAGAAATATCAGCATAAAAGTCATCCGTCTGTACTTCATACATTAACGAATCTGTGTCCGTGAACAACAGCTTGGCTTTCCCACCATATTTTTTCTTGATGTACTTATAATGAAAATCATACATCAACGTTTTACTCAAATCTAAAATTGCCATCCCTAGGTAAATGGGCTTATAATATTTCAATTTGGTTTTTCTCATATGAACGCCGATGAGATTTTCGTCAAATATCGTCGTTCGGTCATAGTACGGTTTAGCAGCTAAAGCAACGGCTTTCTCTCTATCGCACACTAATTTGAAATCTATCCTATTTTCAATATTTTCCATGGTCTTACCAAATACACTATTATTCATTAGTTTGAAGAAATCTTTCTCAAAATCGTTAGCTGCCTTTTTCCGCAAATCAGTATTTAAATCAATGTATGTTTTAAGCCATGGACTTTCTTCAAATTTTATGCCCCTGTGTATTTTAGTAATTTTCAAACCTAAACTTTCATACAATTTCAAATTCTCATAATGCAATATGTACTTGATTTTATTATTCAAATTTGGCACTAATTTATCCACTTTATCTAATTTCATAGTCTCCGGCGCTAAGGGATAGTCGTTATGTAGGTCATGCATCGAGGTAGGATATTCCAAGTCAACTTCAAGGATACAGCTGATTTCTTTCCAGTTGTTCAGTTCTTCTTCAGCCATCCATTTAAACCCGTGTGTGGGTAGTATCTTACTCATCGCACAACCATATAAATTATTACAATCGAGGTAGGGGATAAACTTCGAAGCTTCATTAATGTTAAACTTATCACCCATATATTTATTATTAGCTTCTGCATATCTGTTTGATATAGTGCTTATTCCACCTCTAATACCATGCTTAATCATCAGCAGCATATCATAATCGCTTAACAATTCAAGCTCAGCTTTAGTTAATCTTAAGGCGGCATCCCAAGCCAGCCCCGGCGAGGTGTAGTACCATGCAGGATCCAACTTATAGTTAGTCATGCAAACATCCCTAAAGTTCTCAAAGACATCTGCTAGTAAAAGGACATCAGACACATTGTACAAGTCGTGATAGTCTCGAAATGTTTTACAACCAAACTCGTTCCAAACAGCATGCGCGTGTTTATAGTCTT
>JAQFZF010003743.1:0-11112 GCA_034695365.1 Enchytraeus norvegicus
CAAAAAGAGTTAGTTTTTCAACAAGACACCTTCCCAATTTGGTTTCAATATCTGAGTTAGAGGCCATGGATTCTGGAGAGATGTCAGAAATATCTTTTGACAAGTACCAAGAAGGTGTGAGCGCGATTATTACTGGTTGCAATTATTTTACAAATTCGGCATGGAACAGGGATGTGTCAGGGCTGGAGCCGTGTAATTATTCAAATACTCCCAGCTCAATATCTTTCCAGTCTGACAATTTACCAATTTCAATGGCACAAGGGTTTCGAATAAGAAGAAATCTTATGAAGAATTTTACGGAATGTGATGACGTGTCCAGAAAGTCAGAATCTTCCGACTCGTTAACGTTTGTCACTGAACTCGGTTACTCTTTCTCTGATTTTGATACCACCATTGAACCAAGTTTTGAAGACATAATAGAAGCTTCATGTGATTTGGATAGCAATAACGCTTCAGATAGCATTGCTGACAAGTCGGATGATATTGTACAAGAGAAGAAAACTTCAGAATCTGTTGAAGGCAGACAAGTTAGAGAAAAGTTAGCAAGACCTGTTCAGAGTGTGGAATATTTGTTACCCAATAGTACTATTGGAACTACTCCATACGTCCGTTCTAACAGTAAATCTCCAACTACACATTATGTAAGCATGTACTCCAGCTGTAAACTGACAAATGTTGTGAATGAAGAAAAGGTTCTTACGAATATGGCAGCAAAATCTGTTACATCGGATCCTAGAACGACAACAGCTGGTGTGCCATTTAAAACAATTGAGGAAGGAAAGAATGAACAGACATTCCCGCAAAGACAGAAATATTACAACAGGCCAATTTCACAGGACCATCAGAAAGAAACCGCTCAGTATGTGCTTGGTATTGTACCAGCAAATAAGTACGTACTAGCTAAAACAGCACCACGAAGAGAGAATAATGAAGACAACAGAAATTTGATACACACCAAAGATGCTGCAAGCAATACAGCCGAATTCAAACCTGTTTATAGAACTAATGGACACGAAAAGTGCATTCAATCTACACAAGACAAATACATGAAAAGGCAGTTAGGAACTGGTAACCTAAGAAACATATCACAAATCAGAAGTCCAGCATCAAACGATTCGGGCTATACAACTAGCACTCAACCCCTCACTACACCAGGCAAGAATCAAGACAAACCAATGAACACAAATGAAAGTAATCAGAGGAACTTGGAAGATATCAACGTAGAATTTGATGCCCAGAAGGTACCTGCGAGTCCAATGATACCAATTTTAATTGATGACAACATTCAGCACCGTTATCCAAATATCTCAAACTCTTGTGATGATATTCTGTTACACACAGACTCCATCTTATTTGATGACCTATCTCTACATCCTCTCAGCCACTCTGAGCCCTGGAATCTCTTCTCAGAGTTGCTGCCCAGCAGTCCTTTGTTGGAGTCTTTTCATCTAAGCAGAGCTGACGGACCAGGAGCCAGCGGTCAAGTTAGCAATTGGTGTGAATCGCAATTACTGTGATAAGTTTGAAACCGGAAAGAGCGGCTGCGTGTCGGTGATGCGACTGGACTGCGGATTAAAAGGTCTGCGTTCGAATCTCAGGACTCTCCCGTCACTGATGTAGCCCTCGGGCCGTGAACCTGAAGTTAAATTCGGCTTTACACTTTAACTTGTATTCTAGATTTATGTGAATGAATTATCATCAGAAGTTGGACCTGTTTTATTGATTCAGTTGTACTAATATTTAATTAACAGCAGTTGTTAAGAAAAATCAATCAATATGTCATAGTAATCATAATGTCCATAATACCGGTAGGCCGCGAAACTGACATTTAAGTAGATTTTGTCTTTAAGCGAGATCTGTGAAAAGCTAAGCCCAAGGCACATATTCAACCACACCCGTTACTCTATCGCTCATTCATGAGCACACCATCGGCCAGCAGCAGTTGATCTTATCAAGAAGGTTCTTCCAATATTACGCTTAAAAGGATGTACTTAAATAGTACAAAGATGATTGCAGGGTGCTTTTCCGTAGTCTTCCACAGAATCTGTGTTAATTGGCTGTACGAATTTCTGAGTGTTTTCGATTGGTTCAATTGTTTTGAGTTAAACATAATTATGTAGGCAAATTACTGTTATGTATTGTTTTTCTCACTATTTCTATTGAGCACATTGTTATTTATATTTAATATTGCTACTCGAGCCACATTAAAGTTGATATAATGGATTTCTCCATATTGAGCATTAATTTGAACCGTTTGTGACTTTTACAGTTTCTTATCTCTCTATCTCTAGCGCACTGTCAAATGGCACGTCCAAGGTACATATTCTGAAACACAATCTGCTATCACGCTCACTAATGAACACTCCATCTATCATCAAGTTGATCCCATCAAAAAGGCCATGCTTTAACCACAGCCAAAATGTAACCTTTTTACTAGGAATATATATTCTGACTTCCGAGGTGGTTTCCCGTTGCCTTCCTCAGTATGAAAATATCTGCATTAGTCAGATTTGACAAAACATGTGCAGTTTTCAGTTGGTCTATTCTCAAGTTTCCCGGATCTAACACGGGTATATACACGTTTATAGTCAAATATTCAACATGGCAGCAACCTTGTCTTGTGAGCTGGAGGTAACCTAGTCACTCTTGTTCGTCACTGACATCATCCTTTGATGAGGAAACTGCTAGCAAATCACTATGTATGACTGAATAATGTACCTAACTATTTAAACAATCCTAAACAATATAAAAGTATAGAAAGAACAGAAAACATAACCTTTATTTCAATAATTCACTTACCACTCTTAACAGAATAAACAGAAAGCTCTTACACTATTTGTATACATACGCAATATGTGCACTATGTGCACTGTACAATCGTACACTTCAATAATACATGCCTAGTACTAGCTTGTGTGGAACTGTTCCAAACAAAAATATTATATTTACACGACATTCCTCGGCAGCAAAAATAAACCAGTATTTAAATATTGCAACTCTTTAATTAGATGTTTGAGCAGAAGGAGCACCATACTCCTATTGTACACCCAACTACATTATCAATCAAACACAAAAATAATACATATTATAATAGCTGCAGATATTATTAATCAAATTAAACGAGTATGATTGACGTCTTCAGTTTAATTTAGCAGAAATCAACTGCAGCTCTATGTAACCACAATGAGTACAATAGGCCACTAAATTCATTGCTTTTATCATCAAAGTGTTCTCTCTAGATAGTTATCATCGTAATTTCTTATAAGAATATTACAAATATTCACAGACTTTTACAGTTCATACTTAATTAACAATCCATGGAAAGAAAATGATCAGACAGTCTTGTAATAAGTTATACTAATAATACCAATACTTAATCAAAGCACTTAACAAAATATGGCAACTCCAAGAACATCATGCAATAACTGCTTAACTATATCTACGATAGTTGACAAATGAAACGTCAACATTTAAGTAGATCTATTTATCATACTTCATCAAAATTAACAAAATAGGTCAAGTTTTTCAGCATATTATATTTCAATAACAGGAAATACAAAGTAAATAAGCAGCAGATTCACTAATAGAGAAAGAAACTAACTGAAAATATCAGTTGAGCATAAGTGAAAAGAACACAGCAATGAAGGCACTCATAAAGCTGCCACATTGAAATATCGGCACTATACGGCGTAGTATATGCACATGCAGCAATCAAAATCAAATCAACAAAAATCTCTCTCTCTCTCTCTCTCTCTCTCTCTCTCTCTCTGTGCACTGCCTACTGGCAAGCAAGTCCATGGCAAACAAGAAACGGAACACAAGAAAACAAAAAATAATGACTTCAGTGACTCATTTCACTAACACTGCCACAAAAACACAAAATTAAATCAACAATTGAGAAATTCTACAATTCTACATAACCTTACAAAACTGACATAAAAAGACAAAACAGATTGCACTACAGGGCAAGTTGATCTATGAAAACAGCAAAAAGTGACTCAAAACTTAATACCTAACATACCAAGCCAATTTTATACCAAATACACATTTTTTATACATCTTACAAAATGCCAGTAAACAAAATATATTCCTTGCAGAAAGTCTTCTGAAACTTTGGAAAATTAAACAGACATTGAGAAACTAAAAGTCTTCATAATCTCACAACAACGACATTTAAGATATAAAGAGAAAATCAACATGTAATCCAGTTTCTTGCATACAACGTCAAAAATATCAGCCATACAATGCCATACATGTCAACAAGTTGTCAAAAATACTACGGTAACTAAAATATTTATTAACAAAGCTTAAAATTTAATATAGACTTATAATTATAATAGTTCATGAAACATATTTGTGCATTAATTGAGCATTTTGACATTTTAAAATTTATACAACAACATAATATAATTGTAGGCCTGTATCAGTTCTTGCAAGCTTTCATATTATAGACCTACATATTGTCAGCTCATTTGAAATATAACTTTGAGCAATCACCTAAAATCAGTGTTGTCGATGCTGCTTAGAGATTCCTGATATCAAATAACCTTGTTGTGAAAGCTATTGCAACAAATAAATCATATTTTATGTCTGCTTTCTCATCCAAGGATGACATCAGGGACAACAGGATAATTAGAAATGTTATCAAATTAATACTTCGAAAACATGAGATTACAAAATATCTGCAACATTATCACAAATTACTTTTAGACAGTTGTGCAACAACTCTTAACTTTACAAAGAAACATCTTCGAGCATAAATAACGAATGAGAAAACAAAACATTTAATTAAACACCAGTGACAAAAGTTATATGCTAAAGTACAGATTAAAAAACACGGCAAGAAAATACTTAATACTTGTCTAATGCACTTATTTATATATACTCAACATGTCAAACTTATAACACTTTCATCTCACAACAATAAAAAAATGTGATTTTCAGTACTTAGCAAGATACTCTTAAAGATACATAAACAAATATGATCATTCACAGGTACACAAAAATACGCACAGGCCTTTGCTCTTTCTTCTGTACAAAACTAAAAATCATAGCCACAAACAATGTGACAACACATTTAACGTTAACATAGATACTATATCGACAAGCACGGTCACCTAAGTCGATCCTTATGTCACTTCCAACTCCGTCAGTAAAAAGATGTTTGATATGGCTCACACATAAAATCATAATAATGAAAGTTAAACGTCCATTTTCTCATCCAAAGATGATGCCAGGCACGTCAATCTAAGCCATATAAGTCAATCTAACTCACATACATCCAAATTAAGTTTTAATATCACATTACACGCACACATCAATAGTTCAATAACTCACTCGTAACTCAGTTGTATATAGAAGTAAGCTCATGCCAGCACTTGTTGACACTGCTAACCCCTGTCAGGCTCTTAATCCTACTAGCACCACCACTACCACTACTACTTACGCTAGATGGCGCTACACGCAGGCTGCTACACCCCTCCAAACTGTTGTTCACTCTAACCCCCTCTGAGTTGTCCACGACCTCAAGACCGGCTTCTTCAAAACTACCACTCACCTCGAAAACCTTATCACCCCTGTTATCCCTCTTTGTAACCCCAATCTCTTGATTATCACCTTCAAAGCTCGACCCCATCTGAAACACCTCAGTTTCTATCTGATATGGGCTCACCACACAACGATTCGATTCGTAGTTCTCCTCAAACACTGCCTCAAACTTGACTGGGCTCATCACGCGATGATGCTGATGATAGGAGAGCGGTTGATCAGTCTTGTACGAGCTGGTTCTAGGGAACCTCACCGGAGATACCTCCGTGGTGCTGACATCCCCCTGTGTGAGGGATCTGTTGAACACCTCCGTGGTTCTACTGGTTGATTCTCCTACGTCGCTTTCATCCCAGTCACCACTCCACACGTCGTCGGACATGTCGCTCATATTGTATCTGACCCCGCTACTGTCCAGCGTGCAGGTATTAGACACCAGAGAGAGGTTAGGCATCTGCGTCATGTCACTAGGCAGGTATCTTCCTTCGTTAGGTGCCCCCTCGTTAAGCGAATGCTGATCTTTTCTTGGAGGAAAGAAACGTGTTTCATTTGACATGTACTGATCCTTGCTCGTTGAGTACTGTCTTTTATATTGATCCCGATTAGTTAAGCACTGATCCTCACAGAATACGTACTGACCCTTATTAGGCAAGCGATACGTTTCATTTGGCAAGTACCGACCTATGTTTGGAACATACTGCCCTTCATGAGATCCATACAGCTTCTCCTTAGCTGATACATTCATACCTGGGTTGAACTTTTCTCTATAGGACACGCTCTCAATAGTGCTACTGTCATCTCCAATCTTCACGGGAGACAGATCTCTGAACTCCCCTGTGGAGGTTCTTACCGAGGTTGATTTGGCACAGTCGAGTGATCTACGACTGGGCCGGCGCCTGAATTGCTGCACAAAACTCTTCTGAGGATAATTCTGAGGGTGAACTATCACACGCACGTCTACTACATCACCCGTACCACCCTGCACTCCCTCGAGCACCGTGGAAAGCTGGAAAGGATTCACCGACGACATCAACACCATGGCAGTAGCTGCCAACATGGCGGTGGGAGTCAGCGTTGCTGTGGGCGACATGGTAGCCTTGACCGACTGCGCAGCTGTTGCCACGGTGGCAGCTTTAGACAGAGCATTAACACCCACTTCGCCGATACAATTCTCGCTTACATCGACATGACGCAGGGCGCATGAGTGAGCAAGAACCGGAGCAAGAAGCTTAGCGCCTCGCGCTGTGATCTGATTACGACGTAGACTGAGGTGAGAGAGAGATGGCGGGAGAGAGCGAGAGAGGGATTCCATGCCTCTGTCAGTTAAGTGGTTACCGCTAAGGTCAAGGCCACAGAGACTGGGCAGGAGAGGCAGTGACTCAGACAGAGATATTGCAGAGTAGTCGAGCAGATTATTCTCAGCAAGACTCAACCATTCCAGCGTTGGTACATACTTCAAGTTACTCGATATATGGCAAACTCCAGAGTGCTTTATATCTGAAAATAATCATATATGAACATTTGAACACATTAGAGGCTAAGTAAAAGATGCACAATAAAATTATTTTATTTTATAAGGCCTCCTGGAGAAGACTCAAAAATTGCTCATCGATGAGGTTGCCTAGTGGTATAAAGGTCATTGGAACCAATCATAAGTCAGTCAGCAAAATTACACCAGCTGCGCCATCACCAGCACAGCACAGGTGTGTAATCGATGCCAGATGATTTGTTGTGCATGTGCATTAGCTGTATTACATCGTTATCTAAAGCAAAGGTAAAATATCTAAAGTAAAAGGTCATAATCATGGAGTAGCAAAAAATATAACCTAAGAGTAGAGTACATATGGCACGGAGCTGTGAAAGTCTGTGATTGGATAGTGACCGTAATGAAAAGAGTGATAAATATTAAAATATTTACAATACGATATGGGATTAACGCCCGCTTTATCATCTGACGATGATATCAGGGACGTCATACTACCGTATTCCCTAGGTCCAGGATAGTAAAGTTATAATAAAGTTAAATAAAAGCTTAGCTAAGTTTAACGTCTGTTTCCATACCACAAGAACACTGTCAGAGACAAACTTGGCTGAGACTCAAACCTCTGGATTCATGTTTTTAAGGCATGTGTGCTACCGACTGTGCCATCTAATTGGGACAAGAGCACAATAGAAGACCAAACAAGAGATTTCTTACCATTGGACGCTAGATTGAGGTACTGCAGTGGAAAGCAGATGAAGACATTAGCGAGCATCTTGGCTGCCGACTCCTTCAGTCCACACGATGACAAGTTGAGGTAGGTGAGACGAGATGCTTTCACTAGAAACCTCTGTAGTCTGTTCATACCATCATCTCCTATAGGATTACCACTTAGGTTCAGCATCTGATCATTCAATCATTCACCCAATCAATCAATCAACAAATCTATCATAACAATCTCTACAAAGAATCAATGTAATCTGCTCATACCATCATCTCCAATGGGATTACCACTTAGGTTCAGCATCTAATCAATCAATTAATCACTCAGTCAATCAATCAATCAGCAAATTAATCAATCAACAAAATTATCTATCATGTACCATGCTTGAACAAGAAACCTAGAGCTGTAGTCTGCTCATATCATCATCTCCTATAGGATTACCGCTTAGGTTTAGCATCTAATCAATCAATTAATCAACTTGTTGATGAATTAATCATTCAATCAATCAAATATTAACGGTTAATGGTTCCAATTTAAGGCCTCACCAATGTCAGATGTAGCCATTAGGCCGCGATAGGTTGAAGCTAAATTCATCCATAGCTTTTAATTATTAAATGAAATCGGTGATTGATCAAGTTGTCAATCCATCATGTCCAGTTCCACCTGTATATATAGTTGTTGCTGCCTATGCAGAAGACCAGCCATGCTGCTGCCATCCTCTATCCTCGTCATTGGGGGATTGAGGGGTTATCCAGCAGCTCCGCCACTTCACAGGGAACATTCTATAAATCGATTGGAGTGAGTGCTGTTTGAATTTGTATGCATCGAAAGAGGTGTATTGTATGATTAATTTGTATCATGTGTTTGGCCAGAAGATCGGATAGGAGAATACCTGTATATAGTTATCGGAGATGTTATTCACAGGACTGGACAGCAGTTTGATGCTCGCAGCATCCAATCCACATCTCGCCATCTCAACACTGTACAGATCAGCACTGCTACCAATGAGAAAACCCAGGGCTGTCACTGCGTACAGAACCACCTCCTGTGGTATCACTGTTGATATTTCATCAACGTTGTTGCAGGAAGCGCTTATCTTGTAGACGAGAGAATTGTTTAGAGTGAAATCAGAGAGTAGACCGGCCAGTCTCGCAAAGTTACGTGTCTCGTAGACGATCTCAACGCCCAGTCTTCCTAACTCCATCGACGTTATATATGTCGAGGCCGGGGCTTTTACTTCAGCCATGAATGAAGAGAAGAGTTTCTGTAATACAATTTACAACACTGATTCAACGTTTGCTTCCTCACCCAAAGGTGCAAACAGATGAACAAAATTAATGGGGGTTTAATGTCTATTTTCTTATCCGAGGATGGTCAGTGACATCCCAGAAATAGCATGCATAAACAACAACGACAACAATAATTAAGATAACTAATCTAATTCAGGACACAATTCCTATGTATATATTAACCACATTGAACTTATACAACTTTTGATGCAAAGATATTACAAAACATTGAACTTTTAAATATTTATACAATGGTAATCTAATATTAATATGCTTAAGCTTGTTAGCAAAAATTTGTATAAATAAAATATTAAATTTTGTATAAATGAAACATTTCTTACAAAGACTGGTCTCAGGTATATTTCCCAAGTCAAAATCTGAATTAATCAACAAAAAATTGGAGATAATGATATTTAAAGCGATAAATTAGAATTTTGCCTATTTAACTGAGTATGCTATTATTAGTAGAAATCTTACTGAGGTGCATCAAACTGTTATACATAGTAATAATAATCAGCATCAATGTGACTAAAATAAACAATTCTTATAATGATTAATGATCCGTCTTAATATTTACCTTTAACGCAAGCTGTGATTTGACAGAAAGTAGCTCTTCTTTAGCAAGAAGACCAAATGTCATTCTCCAAATATCACCGGTCACCTGTAACATTCGAGCACTCTTGCGGAGAAACTTTGGCAGGCGTTTCTTCATCTTACAAGTATTCCTGTCTTTGAAGCACAAATTCTTCTGATGTACTGCAACAAAATATTCCTTCACCAATTTCTCCCCAAACTGCATCTCTTTCTTTACACGCTTATGTGATTTCACTGCACCGAACCGACACACAGATGAGCACTCTCGAAATAGACCGAAAGCGTGTATACCCATTCTCGTTCTTTCGCTCATTTCCTTATCTTTTCTAGAATCATACATAGCAATAACTCCAAATAGATTTTCGATGTATATAGGCTTACCCAGCAAGCACTGCTCAAAAGCCATCAATGCGAATCTGTCTTCTAGGGTTGCACGTTCAGAATTCTTTGTACTCATGTCTTTGAATGACTTCGCAAAAGTCTCAGTTTCGAACAGATCCATTCTATACGTTACATATTCTTTCATGAAATCCGTTAGTGTGTCAGGGATGGTTTTACTACGTGCTGGATCATTCAAGTACTGATTAATGAACAGCCTCAAATAATGAGGATCTATACAATCCCTGTCCAAGCTGCTCAGCCAAGATACTATCGGATGTTGCTGGCGAACTTTATCAATTTCTGTGTGTGCAGTCATGACGACGTTTCTCTTTAAACTCTCTGTACTCACTAAACAAATTATAAATATGAATTAATCACAAAATATAATTTCTTAAAGAGACGTATGATGTATTTGAATGACATTGGTGCATAGTACTATAAATATGTTTTGTGGGCCTAGTTAGCAACATATATAACACAAAAATACAAAATTTGAACAAATTTATTAGTAAAAAGTTTAGTAAAAAGATACCAGTAATTGACTGAAAATGAATCCGAGATTCAATTAGAATTTCATCAAAATAATTTGCCATTATGAGTGAAGACATTTTATGCTCAGTTTCAGTAATGAATACAAAGAAGTGGGTCTTCAGGAGCTTCAAAAATTGCAGAAAATACTGACTAAATGAAGCTTTGAGTTGACTAAGCCTAGTTTTAATAGGGAGAATTTTATCTGAATCTTTGATTAAACTACATTTTCTTATATATCAGATTTAGAAGAATGTTCAGTGACTTCTAACAACAAATGGAACAAGTAGCATATTTAATTGACAACTTTGTAGTATGTTGGCATGTTACAAGGAAAATTTGATAAAGTTAGGGCTGTCCTCAAGACTCGTGCCTGCTGTGCCAATACCATTTGACCGATTTCCTTTAGATAGTGACATAGTGTAGAATAAATTTATTGCTAGGGTAGGGGTTAAGGTTTATATTCAGCCATAAACCTAAACCCTACTCAGGCCCGTAGCTGGGCGGGGGGGTCCGGACCCCCCCTGAGCCAGTTAGGACGACTTATCTAAATCGTATAGATCCGTTGATTT
>JAQFZF010003744.1:0-11111 GCA_034695365.1 Enchytraeus norvegicus
TTCATCCAAGATTGGCCCGACGAACATGGGCGCACCCAGAACTAAGGATTCTCTGGGGGAGATGTGAGTGAATAAACCGAGTTTTGGCAGAGAGCTCTTTCTGTCATTGTTGATCACTACCTCACATTTGGTGACGTTTAGAATCACTCCTATGTGGAACCTAATTGATATTTTTAAAAATTATTGAAAACTGTCATATTTTTCTATGTGCTCAGCTAACAAAACTCCTCTATCTTAGCAACCAATGGATGTACAGCTGACAAAAAAACCGTTATGTCTGTGAATTACCCTTATAACATAGCAGAACGTCCCTAGCTCAGGAAGCATCAGATGCTTGTTTGAGACTATTATGTTAACTAGCCTGTGATTGGTTAGGATAAACCTACTCCCAGACAACCGGCTGGCATTTAAATTGTTTTTTTGCCCAAATATTCTATTTATAGCGACCAATCACAGAACAGAAGCATACTAGTACGAGATTTTAATAGAAGCATAACCAATCAGAGGCTTTGTCAACAAAAAGGGCTATATCTCGTTGCCCTTAAAGGCAGCTGGAGACCTTGCAATTCAGGACCATGGATGAAGGAATAAGGACTTTTCGCTGTTTAGAGCAATGGATAAAGGAATAAGGACTATTTTCGGTTCAGGACCATGGATGAAGGAATAAGGATATATGCTCTGTTAAGGACCATGGATGAAGGAATAAGGACTGTTCTCTGTTCATGACTGTGGAAGAAGGATTAAGGACTATTAATTCTCTGCTCAGGACCATGAATGAAGGAATTACCGAATAAGGACTATTCTGTTCAGGACGATGGATGAAGGAATAATGACTATTCTCTGGTCAGGACTATGGATATCCCTGATTTGCATGATCACTAATTTTCATCCTGTTTTTTGAATCCTCTTCGATTTTGCTGTTGCTGTTAAATAATCAGAATAATTGGGATCACAATGGTGTAGTTAGCGAGGGATGATAGCTTTGTTTACGCACATGCAATGTTTTGATTTTTTCTCACAAATCTGCCGGATTATAAATCTGCCTAATTTATTTGATCACTAATCTTTACACAGAAATTAGGCGTATTTCTTGACGGATATTCCATCTATTCGTACGGTCAGCAAGATCTAGCCATGGCGGACGCTGCGGCCAGATCGATGCAATATGAGTATAAAGCGGTATGTAAACGTTTTGGTAATTTGGTTTGGGTTCGTTTTGTAAACGTTTTGGTAATTTGGACTCTGGACTCGTATTATTCTCAATCCTTAAATTTGTTTTCAAAACATCAAATCAAATATCAATTTTGGTAATTTGGCAAACATGACACAGGTACGAATTTTTAACTTCAGCAATAAATTGGGACCACCGTTACCAGGATTACCAACGTTTTCATCTGATTTTATTGAATTTATGGCTCTGGTAAAGAGACGTGCCTGTGCCAATACAATTTGACCGATTTTCTTAAAATTTGGAGCAGATAGTTAAGAATAAATTATGGTTAAGGTTGGATTTTGGGCTGGGTGGAGGTCAGGCCAATCCCAACACAAACCCTACTATGACCGTAACACAACAGTGAATCAAATATGACACAGGCACGAGTTTTTACCAGAGCCAACGTTTTAATCTGATTTAATTTAATTTATTCTGCTATAATAAGTTAATTTGTGAGTACAATGTGGCTAACAATATGTGTATCCAATGTGCCATAAATTATTTAATAGTTTCCTGAATATGATTTTGATTAGTTAGTTGTAATTAGTATGCTAAAATCTTGGACTGGTTTTATGGATTTTAACTGTGCATGATTTGAAGAACCTTTTTATTTTAATTGGTATGCAGGCCTGTATGTTTCTGCTATCTATTTGTGAAATACCAAGAAAGAAACTCAAAATACTGAAAGAAACGCAATAACAATACAATACAATACAATACAATGAGGATTTAGCGTCCGGTTCCTCACCCGAAGGCGATGTCAGGGACGTCGCCTTCGGGTTTATGTCGAACATAACAATGATGTTATGTTCTTTGCAAGCAATCTGATGACTCCGCTGTTACTTCACATTAGGGTTTTGATTCATAGAATATACGGTACCATTCTCGATAAGATAGTGGCTTGACAATCAAGTTATTAGGCTCAAATTTGAGTGATGGTAAGAAGCATCGTATGTCTCCGTGGTTCAGTGTGTAAACGCGCCATCATTTATACAGAAGTTTCAGCGTGAAAGGTCCGGGTTTCGATTCCCGGTACAGTCAATGCGAGAGTAAGATCTCGGATGTACAACGGGCCAACCCTCTCAGGGCTCAGTAAATCGGAAGCAATCAGTACGTAGTAGGTCACTACTTCAGAAGATTGCGAAGGTTAACATGGGTCTGGCGTATGATCTATGGGATCCTACGCCAGAGGGGCTGGCGACCTTGCTGTGAGATTAATGACTTTGTCACCTGTGTGCCGCAATCGCTTAGTGATGGGATCAGCTTCGACCCTAGGATTCAATTCTGACTTATGGTGCACCTTTACCTTTACCTTTAAGAAGCATTGATAACTCAACATTAGTCAACAATAATATCAGATCCATAGCACCCTTGGCATGAGGGTGTAATCATCAGTGCCGGAAAGTTAATTGTGTATCGGAGCTTGCTTCTTGATGAGCTTTCTACAGAAGAGGTAGGAAAGGTATTAAGTGAGGAGAGAAAAAATACCTATAGACAATGTTTAGACATATTGTATCAAATGCCATTAATAATTGTGTAGAAAATTAAAAGAAGAGAAATTGTGTAATGTTTTAGAATTCCAATCTTGTGCTGCAAGCCGACAAGACGCTGATAGATCGACGACCCCGAGATGAAGCCACCGGAGAAGTACTTCCACTCACCACGAAGATGCTCACTTCAACTCGTATGGGAGAGAAGGCTCAGAGGTCACGACCTCCCATGATGGAAGAGAAGAAGTTCAAGTGAGTATTAACTTTATTTGTATGCATTGTTTAGCTTTATTTAGGTAGGCTTATTTATATAGCATCCCGTGTTGGTCCGGGATATTTGAGAATAGTCCAACCGATAGCTGCACGTGTTTCGTAGGAGCCATCAAACGCAGATACTGAGGAAGGCAATGGAAAACCGTGTCAGAAACCTATATTTTCCTTGAACAAAGGCATCAATTTAGGTGTGGAAAAGGTAAAGCCTTTGTGAAGAGACAGACTTATTGGTTGGTCGATGGTGTGCTCATTAAAAGTGAGATAGTTGATTGTGTGTATGAATTTATGCCTTGGACCTGCCTCGTGGCAGGGCACTGGATAAATAGATAGATTTATGTAGTTTAATAAGTAAATAAATCGAAATTATTATAATATTTATTTATACAATTTTAAGATTATGGATGTGTGCATACTTTCAATTAAATCGATAATCATAAATGTATTCTTAAGTCAACAAATCTTTATTATTATATATATATATATATAATATTATTTTCTACATTTTTGTTCATTTTAGCTTTTAATCAGTAATTATAAAGTCATTAGAACCATGCATCTCCGCGCTGGTTCTCCTATTTAGATCTTTCTGATGCCTCTTTAGTCACAAGATTGTTCATAGTAGGCTTAACTCGAGATTTGGTATTTCTGATAATGCACGTTTTCTACTTTCGTTATCCAGCATTCTCAATCTGTTGCCATTGAAGCTGTAAAGCTAAGTTTAATGCCAGTGTCCGTGTCCAAGGTTGCTGTCATCTGGAGGCAGAGCCAGAGGTCTGGGACTCCAACCTGTGGCCTTCTGCTTGCCAAACAAGCTTGCTACTGACTAGACCATCCAACCGGGACAGAATGAGGCAGAATTACGGTATTTTTCGTTGCAGAGGCTCGAACAGTTACAATTAAAAAATGTTGACTATAACTGGCTCCACAAAAATATGTGTAACATTTTATTTGTATTTTTATATGTAATCATCGCAGGATCTATCAAAATGCAAGAATATGTTTTATGTCAGAATATCGGTTTAGATTTCCTACCTTTAGATTCACGTAGGCTGATATTTTCATACTAAGGTCCAAGGCAATGGGAAATCACCTGGGTAGTTAGAATATATATTCCCAAGAAAAGGTTACATAAATAAAATGTTTGGTCTGGTAATGGCCTTTTTGATGATGGGATCAACTTGATGATCGATGGAGTGCTCATTAGTGAGCGGGATAGCAGGCTGTGTTTCAGATTATGTACCTTGGACCTGCCATTTGGCAGTGCACTATAGATAGGCTGATTGATTGATGGTGGATGTTGTGTTTTTTAGGCGACGTAAACGTGATGAAGCGATGTATGATATGGTGAAGATGAAGGGAAGCAGTCTACTATCTGAGGGTATTGATGAGATGGTCGGTATCATCTACAGACCCAAGACACAAGAAACGCGACAGACCTATGAGGTCTTGCTCAGCTTCATTCAGGCCGCTCTGGGAGACCAGGTCTGTCACTACTCGTGCGTCTGTTAAAATCTCAATAATGATAACGATATTTTTTTAGCTTAGGCTCTCAATCGCTAGAGCTGCAAAGATTCAATGCAGTCTGATATCACGGGTCTCTAAATTTATTTTTAAAATTATTTATTCATTTTTGTCACAACGAGCACATTACCATATAATTATGTTCAATCGTAACAGATGCACATGTTTACAGCATTCTATTCTTTTTGTTATTGATATTTTTGGCAGTTTGGTGTCCAAGTGGACAATCATTTCTTTTGCTGATGAGATTGAATCATATTTAATTGAATTGTTTAAAATCCAATCTGTCAGGCATTTTACGACTTGTATGGCTGCACACTGTTTTATGTTACACCCATGTGACGTGATATTGGATAATGTCATATGTATTTTATGTGAATTGCAGCCACATAATGTGTTATATGTATACATTTGATGTTTTACTAGCGTATTTTATATGTAATTCAGTCACGTTATGCGTTGTGTGTTGCATCCATTAGATGTTTTACCAGAATATTTTATTCATGGGTTATGCAGAATATTTTATTCATGTGTTATGCAGCCACGTGATGTGTTATGTGGAGCTGCTAATGAAGTGCTAACAGCGTGTTTTATGTGTTATACAGCCACGTGCCACGTGATGTGTTATGTGGCGCTGCCAATGTTTACTATTATTGTTTAGTCAGCGTGTTATTTAATATATATATATATATGTTATACAGCCACGTGATGTGTTATGTGTCACATCCATGTGATGTTTTGCCCTTGTGTTTTATATGTTATACAGCCACGTGATGTGTTATGTGTCACATTCATTTTATGTTTAATCAGCGTGTTTTATTAATGTATTACACAGCCGCGTGACGTTTTAGATGCCGCCGCCAATGAATGCTAATGTTCAGCGTGTTTTATGTGTTACACAGCCGCGTGACGTGTTATGTGGAGCCGCCGATGAAGTGCTGACGGTGCTAAAGAACGACAAGATGAAGGACAAAGAGAAGAGACGAGAGGTGGAGAATCTGCTCTCCTCTCTCGCTGATGAGCGTTACGCTCTACTCGTTAACCTCGGCAAGAAGATAACAGACTGGGGCACGGAGGAGAAAGTGCAGAAAGGTTGGTTTTGATCGATTGAATATAGTTTATAGTTGACTGGTACAGCTTGAAAGTTGGCTATTTCATTGATTTGGCATGTGTATAGTGTATAGTGTACTGTATACTGTATATGATTTGGTAATTTGAGTGATGTTTCTTTGAAGTTTTTTATAAATGATGGTGTTATCATGCATGCAATTTTTATACTTGAAGAAATGGCTTCAATTATAAAGTCATATTGGACAGCACAAGCAATATTGACTAGTCCACTCAAACGCAGAACTTTAGTAAGTCACTAGTACTGAAAAAGAACTGCGGTCAACACTGGTCAAACACATTGCAAGTCAAATTATCCATAAAACTGACAATAATATATTAAGTTATTAACATACCGGTACCTCTTTCTTGTTGCATTTTCTAGATTGTATTTGGTAGGTACAATTTTGGCGGCTAGTTTATATTATTGATATACTAATAATAAATAAATTGTTGTATAATTGTTTGTATGATTTACTTTTAGACGAGAACATTGACGAGACATACGGAATAAACGTTCAGTTTGAGGAATCTGAAGATGAGGTCTGTTGCTATGCTTTGTCAATTAATCAATCATCTATGCAATAAAGGATTTTATGAAGCTCAATTTTTTTAGATACAATAAAAGGTTAGACAATCCTGTGAGAATCTGTTCAGCGTTTAAGTATACAGGCACACAATAAAAATGAAATTTGCCTAATTTTTCACCAAGTGTTCTGCTTTATAAATAACAGTTTGCATTTAATGTATTGTATAATGTAAATTATATGCTCGTTGAATCAAGTATGCATATTATATTTTAAATTTCATTGCATTTTTAGTGTCTATTTGTTAGAACTCCTGCTAATTAACTAGAAATCTGCTGGTTCAATGCTCTGGATAGTCAAAACGTAATTATTTATAGTTAAAGAGAGAATGCAATTTTTATACTAGGCCTATTAATGAATTTTAGGCTGCCCAAGGGACCATCAATAGCAGGGCATTGCTGGTACTTCTATCATGTTCCTCGGGAAGTTTAAATGCTGTATGTGAAGAGTGAACACTATGTACAGTCATTTATTGTATTTGCAAGATCTGTATCGAGCAATCAAGGAGGGTGACGACAATATAATTGATTGATTGATTGATGTTTATGACGAGGAGGATTTTTTGGAGAGATCATGGAGGGTGACAATAATGATTACTTGATTGATTGATTGATTTGTTTGTAGTATGAGGAGGACTTGTTTGGAGAGATCAAGGAGGGAGGTGATAATGTTTGATTTGATTGATTGATAGGACGAGGAAGACCTCTTTGGAGAGATCAAGGAGGGAGAAGAAGTGGAGGATGATGAAGAAGAAGGAGAAGAAGCCGCGATAGACGCAGCTCTCAGATCTAATGTATGTAGCCAATTCTTGGATTCCTACTATTCCATTGCTCTGATTAATAATAATAATAATAATAGCGGTTTAACGTTAATTATTATTATTATAATTATTCTAAAGTTGATCTCTCATTTTTACCAATTCAACCAATTTTTTACGAAGTCACAGTCTTCAAGAAACTATTATTCCTACTTACTCAGAGCTGTGTACTGATTAATATGACAATTTACTTGAAAAAATAGCATTTATAGTTTTTATGCAAAATAAAAAAATGTCTAAACCTACCAGGCATATCCATAGTCAGTTTTGTGTTTTGGCACCAGTCGCAGTCTTTAAGAAATTATTATTCCTACTTACACAGAGCCGTGTGCTGATTAATATGACATGTTACTCAACAAAAAGAGCATTCATAGTTCTTATTGCAAACTAAAAAAATGTATAGACCTACCAGGCACGTCAATCGTCAGTTTCGTGTTTTGGCATGAGACGTATTCTTTAAGAAATTATTATTCCTACTTACACAGAGCGTAATTATTAATAATTAGGCTCTGTTATAATTAAATTAATTAAATTAATAAAATAAAATAAAATAAAATAATTAGTAATAATTATAACTTTCGATACGTCTGCCCCGTGTCAAATTTCTAAAATAAAATCTATTTCATTACATTACAAACGAACATAGCCAACAAGTGGAAGAATTGCTAAGCATTTGGTTCTTTAAATTTTGTGAATCGCACTTCATTTGGTCAAGTTAGAGACAAAACTGTTGAAATCTATCGAATCTGTTCACCTTCCCTCTATATACTTGTTTGTTTTGTGATGCTCAATCAGTCTTTCGCTTATCCTTATTATAAATAATTAATGCTAAATATTCCTACTATGATGTTTTTGGTTATAGTTAGAAGAAGGAGAGGATGGACTGGATAAGAGTGATAAAGGGTTGCACCCGCACGACATCGATGCTTTCTGGCTACAGAGACGACTCAGCATCTACTACGATGATCCCATGATAGCTCAGACTAGGGCGGGAGAGGTGCTAGATATACTCAAGGTTCCTCCTTATTTCTATACTTAACTGTTGCTACAAGTTTCTTTTGAGTTGTATGCAATTGAGCACTTTAATTTGTTTGTAATGCAAATTAGAATAAATAATATAATTTTCTGCTAATGTAAAGTTACACTTATACAGTTACATTTAATTAAACAAATGCAACTATGCAAACAGAATGTGATACATTTGATAGCGCACTACAGGGTAACGTTACATGATCAAAGCAGCTGATTCAATTCATCACACAATTATTCTAAGAGTTTGAGTTTGCGCATGGTATTGTATTTGCTGTTACTACGGTCTCTCGTAGAGTGTTTTTTTGTGTACAATAAGTTTTGAGTTACAAAGGCATTGTATAATTATTCTGAAACCATGGTCTCTTGTATATATTTCTATTGTGCACAACAAGTAAGAGTTGCACGAGATATTGGATATAATAATAAGTACATTTTTAAAGTGCCACTCTATGCAAAATGCCATAGTAGCGCTAAGTGTACAATGAAGAGTCAAGTAGCCTTTCAGCAAAGGGCCACAACCAGTGTGGCAGCCTTGACCGATATATGCTGTTAATCTCCTTATTAATTATGTAAGTTCGTTGAAATGGGCTGTCACGTTCACTGAGTTATGGGCCCAGCCGCCCAGGCCTACATGACCCTTATAATAGGCCTACATGACCCTTATAATAGGCCTACATGACCCTTATAATAGGCCTACAGCCGCCTACTGTTTCAGTATTACAACAGAGCGACAAAGATACAGCCATCTATATATGCCCTTGCTCTTCACGAGAGACATAGCCTACGGGCTGATACAGACAGACAGAATTACGGCCTCGCTTGCCAGATTAAATTAAATTTTGATACATCAATGTACAAGGTAGTTTTGAACTGTAGCCTAGATAGCCTTTATTTATAAAGGCCTTTTTACTGGTATAATACCAACGTTATATGCTGTTAATATGGTCTCTTATGGAGTGTTTTGTTATGCACAGGATGCTACAGATGACAGAGAGGCTGAGAACAAGCTCGTGGTGCTGCTCGGCTTCTCTCAGTTTGACTTTATACGAGTTCTACGTCAACAACGGCAAATGAGTTTGTACTCTTCATCTTTTGATTTCATAACATTTACTTAAAATTCATTGGGGTACTTTTTCAAGTCCACAACTAATTGGTGACATTTGATGCATGTGGTCATAAATATTTAGATCGTAATGTTTGATTAAATTGTACTTGTTTCAGTCATTTATCTCTCTTAAGATCGATTTTGTGTGTTTTCCTTTCAGCTGTATACATTGTAACTACTCTTAGTGTTACTTTTAGGGTTTTACACAAGATGTCAAGATTTTTAGATTAACGTTTAAGTTTTTCTCGTTTACACTTTCAGATTAATTTTGTGTGTGCCTATTTGAGTGTGTCGCACTGTAGTGTACTGTCTGGTAGTTGTTTTACAGTACAGTATATTGCTTATGGTTCAACCATAATGTACTGTGTGTTTATTGTCCTACAGTACTCTACTATGTGTATTGTCCTACAGTACTCTACTGTGTGTGTATTTTCCTACAGTACTCTACTATGTGTATTGTCCTACAGTACTGTACTGCCTATTATCCTGCAGTACTGTACTGTTTATTGTCCTACAGTACTGTACGTATTGGCGTGTGTGTATTGTCCTACAGCACACTGTACTGTACACTGCTGGCCCAGGCACAGAGTGACAGTGAGAAGCAGAAGGTAACAGAGACGATGTACTGTACTGTGTGTCTATTGTCCTACAGTACTGCACTCTGTCTATTGTCATACAGTACTGTATTGTCTATTGTCCTACAGTACTGCACTCTTTCTATTGTCCTACAGTACTGCACTCTGTCTATTGTCATACAGTACTGTACTGTCTATTGTTTTACAGTACTGTACTGTCTATTGTCCTGCAGTACTGCACTGCACGCTGCTGGCCCAGACACAGAGCGACAGTGAGAAGCAGAAGGTGACAGAGACGATGTACTGTACTGTGTGTGTATTGTCCTACAGTATTGTACTGCCTACTGTCCTACAGTACTGTACTGTGTGTGTATTGTCCTACAGTACTGTACTGCACGCTGCTGGCCCAGGCACAGAGTGACAGTGAGAAGCAGAAGGTAACAGAGACGATGGAGGCAGACTCTGAGCTGCTCAAGATCTTGAGGGCTCTGCAAGAGACGGACAAGGATGATCTAGTGAGAGAGGAGAGAGCTAGACGTCAGGCGGTGAGGAAGTCAAGGGTCAACGCTGACCTCCAGGCGATGGATGTCGACGATACCGGGGTCAGCGTGCTTTCAAGTTCTATTTTGTTTTTATTTACATGAAATTAATGAAAATTTATTTTAGCCACAAGACCTAAGGAGGAAATAAATATAGGAGCCGGTGTTTCCATTATCTCATCATATGATGAATATAGACGATCCTGACATCGCCGTCATTGAGGAAACAGACGTTAGATCATCATTGTATAAAGATATTTGATTTGATAAATTAATTCCTATTGATCTAATTAATTATTTTACTATATAGTCAACCCAATTGATTAGTTAATATTAGATACCCAAACAATGCAGGATTTAATAGGACAATAGTTATATATGTCTAAATTAATATAAGTATTGTTTGACATGAAGTGTGTTCTGGTGGAATAGAATTGCTGCAGTTGCATAGGCTGCACAAGACGTCTCTGACATCGCCTTCGGCGAGGAATCGGACGTTAAATCCTCATTGTATTGTGTTGTAAATATTTTTGATTTGCCTGTGACAGGCCCTGGAGTCGATGAACATGTTGGACATGGATGATCTGGTGTTTGCACAAGGCTCTCACATGATGGCTAACAAGAAGTGCCAGCTGCCTGATGGCTCTTTCAGAAAACAGAAGAAAGGCTATGAGGAAGTCCATGTGCCGGCTCTCAAACCTAAACCATTCGACGCCGATGAGGTAATATTCGATATCTTTATCTTCACTCATTAATTATTAATAGGCAATTAATTCCTTCAGATATGATGCTTAGTAGTGGACCCATTACATGGACGGAGAAAATAAAATACCTGGGCGTCTGGATATGTGC
>JAQFZF010003745.1:0-11110 GCA_034695365.1 Enchytraeus norvegicus
TCTTCCTTTTGGGGTAAGATAATTAACTCAATAAGTTAATTGAACGAGCCTGTAATAAGTAACATCACAACCCCAAACCAAGAACACTACAATATGAACTAATTGATTGTCCCTGAAACCATCCTTGGATGAAGAAACTGATGCTACACTCTTTCAGTGATTGATTGATTGACTACATACGTCGTTAGCGTTGCGAGATGTTGCAGTAGTCGAGTTTTTATCAGTACCCAGCATTCTCTGATAAAGAGCTCTCTCACTGGCTGCATCTGCCTTACACCTCTTGTTGAGTCGCATCAACTCCTGCTGTACTATCTATACAATACAATACAATACAATACAATACAATCATTGGTTAAAGTGGAAAATGGAAGGTGGTGGAACCAATTTTTTGGGTGGTGTTGGAAGTGGTGTCCAGAAAGTTCTATGTAAGATATATTGACATTTATTTAGAGCTGGTGGAACGCAACTTAGGTGAGATATAGTGAGGTGCCGGAGCGCCGATCCACCGCGTTCCGACCCACTTTAACCACTGAGTAAAATACAATATTGAAGTATCTTTCTCTTCGGTCTGTGCATTGGTAAGTGTTTCCGGGTGGTATACAACAGATTACAGTTGCTGGGACATCCCTGGCATAACCTTCAGGTGAGGAACCGAACGTCAAATTCTCATTGTATTGTACTATATGATGCTAAACTAGACTAGACACAGACAATGCAAAATAATACGGATATTTTAAATAACCCATGTATCAATGTATTACATAGGCGATGCTCTTTCCATCTCTGGAACAGCCAAAACTAATTAAAATTAGATGCATGAACAAAAAATGACACACATCGCAAAGTTTAACTAGCTTTATTTAATAGAAACAATAATTCGTAAAAAATAAACAATATTACACAGAAAATTACCTATACAGAGAGTCACAGTGACTGGATGAACGTTAACGAAGTAGAAATGATTAGATTTGCTGGAGACACGAGATATTAGAAAAACCATGACAGTCAAAGCTGGGAACTGGCAGGACACTTGAAAGAAGAAGAAGATACAGAAAAACTGAAAGGTCACAAAATACTTTGCAGGAAAATGATCTAGAGAATTCTATAAATTACTTCGAAATTGAAGTAAGATGGCTAGAACTATTTTATTTATTTAATGCAACGGCTGACCTTGTTATCAGGCTCAATCTTCTGAGCCCTGCGTAGAGCTGCGACAGCCTGAGAGATCTCTCCTGTGTTTGTCAGGCACTGCACACAGCACAATATGAGGATTTATTATTATAAGGATTTCACTACTGTTAATTCATGCAGAGATGATGTGAGAGACAGAGACAGACCCAGCAGGGAATTTGAACCCCGAGTTGCCCGTTTATCAGGCAATCATGCTACCTATTAGGCCAGTGGCCACTAGACTGATAAATAATAATAATAATAATATAAAGATTTAACGCCCGTTTCCTCATCAAGGGATGATGTCAGGGACGTCCCAACAGCATATATCACTACAAATCGTTTCACCCAAAACGGCCTGAAAAGACTAAAGAGAAAACTAAAACAAAATCAAATTACCGAGGTCCAAAAAACGGTGCCGGTTCGGTGATCAGAAAACAGTCAGGGAAGGTATTGAAATCTATGGTGGGAAAAGATGTGTTTTAAGCCTACTACAGAGGGTAGAAATAGAAGAGCAAGAGCGAAGATCAAGAGGCAAAATTGTGGTTCCAGATTGTGGGAGCGGAGTAAGAAAAGGAGCGTCTACCAATGGAGGTGCGAATATTGGGGACTTTGAGCAGGTTGGAGTCTGAAGATCGAAGCGAGTGTGAGGGTTGATAAGGAGACAGGAGTTCAAAGAGGTAGGAAGGTTTACCAAAGTGTAGTGTTTACCAAAGTGTACATAAAATAAGTATTTTACAACTATGTCCTGTAGGTCAGTTTCTGCTTACATGATTTATCTTGTGGTTGGATCATCAATAGAGTGTGCATATTTGAAGAAAATGTGGTGTCGCTGAGATCCAATCATCCATTATACCGATTCAGGGAGCGTTTGAGGCAAGCTGTTCGGATTTGAGGAAATGTACAAATTACGCTTTTTCATAAAGAATTTGCATCACAGAAGGAAAGGAAAGTTCCTTTTCTGTGATAAGGTAGAGCTAACTATAGTCTAATACAAGCATACAAAATACAAGTGCCAAATTTTCATTTGTAATCGCTATTGATAAGGCTATTTTCTTATTCCTGTCCTAACTGTAGGCCTACTTACAAACTTTACTCGTGTTTGCCTCTTCATTGTTTGCTGAATATTCTGATTAAACTTTTCTATTCTTAAAATTCACTATGATAAATGATTCACTAAGATTTATGATAAATGTGTGATTAAATATGCCATGGCCGGCTTTAGCTTGTAACACAGCATTACTGTAGTTTGCAATATGCTATACGAATATAGATGGGCCTACCCTATCTGTATTATACAGTAGGCTACATATGTATTATGTAGGGCCTATGTACTACAGACATTTTGAGTTTTTATTTGTATCATGGGAGGTCCGCACAGTATGCTCTGCATAGGGCCCGCAATATATTAAGGCCGGCGCTGCATAAAGACCTCACTCCAATTATAATAATCTAATTGAACTCCAACTTCCAATATATAATACAATAACATTTAGTAATTCCAACACTTTTAACTTTTAGTAGGTGCCCTTGGTGGCCTGCAATATATTGTACGAATAGGGAGCGTCAAATTCGTGGAGGGGGGGGAGGGTGGCGGGTGATGGATGTAGAGAGACATAACAAAGCTAAAAAGCCTAGGGGCCCTGCCATGGGTTAATACGGCACTAATTAGGCAAGAAATATAAAACACAGGAATATCAATCAATCAATACTGACGTCCCTGACATCATCCTTAGATGAAGGAAACGGACGCTAAACCTTTATTATTATTATTAATATGGCTTTAACGTCCATTTCATCATCTGACGACGATATCAGTGACGTCTCAAACAGACCAAAAAATACCGCTATAGCAGCAACAATGTCTTAGATAGCATTTTGCAAAAGCATTAATAATTAATTAGCATGCTTTTAAATGCATCCATGAAAATAAACTAACATTTTGAGATTTTGCTACAGGCTTCTCTTTAGTAGACTTGAAGAAAAACTTCTGCATTAATTGTTTTTCCTTCTGACAGACCTTCTCCTGCACAAGTAGCACCATAAATTGCAATAAGTTATTACACATGTATATAAAATACCATGCAAACAAAATTATAAAAGCTATCGCTTTACAGTTGTTATTGCATTTAAACGTATCTATCTTTTTCTATGTAGAATGGTAAATCCTAACAGTCAACTTTTTAAAACTTAGTAAACTTCCTAACTCGAAGGAACAAAGAGTCCATCTTCAGATTCTTCACCTTTAGCAGATACAAGGATTTATAAGACCACTTGATAAAATATTTGAGACTGATTTTTAGAACGTATTACGAGAAATGTAGAAATAGAAAACATAAGCAGTCAAACAGGAAAAAATTGCATGAAAGCGTTGCACAGGATGTCTTCAACTACCTACACAAAGTGCTTGGATGGTCATCGAGGAGATAAGAATGGTCAGAACTCCAAACGAGAGATAGAGATATGAATGGCACACCATGATGGTCAAAGCTCGGAACGAGTAAGAAACCTGAAAGTAGCAGAATGAACAGTTGAACACACTGTATCAATCAACATAAAAATAAAATCAGCAAATCAAATCTTCTTCTTCTGCCGGCTTCCAGCATTGATGGTCATGGTGTTCCACTTTTCTGTCTGTCGTGCTTCTGATCATTTCTACTTCGCAATCAAATACTGCTTTCTAAACAAGCCATGCAACAACTTACCACTTCATGTTGTTTTTCCTCCACTCTCTTCTTCTTCTCATCCTCCTTCTTTCTCTTTTCTTCCAATCTCAATCTGTACAGCAAGTTCAACCACTCGTCACAAATACATTTTGCAATTATTTTCTAATCAATTCATAGCATTTAGGTTTGTCTAACTTGTTTGTCTATCTTGTTGTCAATCAATCAATCAAGGATTTAATGTTACAGAGCTTTTTTAATATATCATGATGTAATGCATCAAGCTTGAAAAATACACATTATAGTATATTATCTATATAAATAAAGAAGAGATTCCGTGTGTGTGTGTGTATGTGTGTGTGTCTGTTTGACCGGGATGCATTTCAACAGTTTTGAACATGTTCACTCCATTCCTTCACTATTGTGTCCCTGTTGGCATGGACCCCCAACCCCCCCCCCCTCCATTACCCCGCCCACTGCCCACCCCTTCCCAATCCCCCTCCCCCAAACCCCCCTCCTCCCCTCAACCCACCCCCCCCCCCACTAACATTCAATGAAATAACTATTGTGTAGTTTCACCATACATGTTGGCGATATTAACCATGTTGACCATAGATGAAGTGTCCTGTGTTGGGTCCGGGATATTTGAGAATAGTCCAACCGATAACTCCACGTGTTTCGTACGAGCCGACTAACGCAGATATTGGGAAGGTAATGGAAAATCACCTCAGAAACCTATATTTTCCTTGAACAAATGCATAATTTTAGGTGTGGAAAGGCAAAGCCTTTGTGATGAGATCTTACTTATTGCATTGGTCGACGGTGTGCTAATAAAAGAACGAAATAGTTGATTGTGTGTAGGAATTTTTTGCCTTGGACCTGTCACGCGGCAGAGCACTGGATTGATTGATAGATGAAGTGATGGGTCCGGAATAATCACACAGATTAGTATTAAATCCCCATTTAAACAACTTTTTATAACGAATTTGACTGAAAGACCTCACAAGTGGCTTCTCATCATAAGTTTCAATATTGGCTATTCCAGAAAATACAAAAGTGCGATAGATATAGTCATTTCACATTTAGAGTTGCTGTCTAAATCAGCACCTGTGAAGGCTGCAGTTTATGGTTGCATAACGTCATTTTTGGAGGGTCTGTCCCTCCTGCTTTTGTTATTGTAGCCTCTGACCTTACTACCAAGGATCCGTCAAATGCCCTGGCTAAATTTGATTAAGAAAACACATATTTAATAGTCCCTGCATCGTGTGTGCATTCCACAGAAGACGAATTGTTTAATATTGAAAACTGGGCTAAGTTAATCTCAAATTTACAGAAACAAATCCAAGGAGATGCTTTTTGCGCCTCCGAAATTCAAAGCCCAAACCTACTTTACACTTACTATTGATGGGATAGAACGTGTCCCTCAACTAAAGTGATGAGGCGTCACTCTAACTCCAGACTTTTTCTAAAGTTACAACTCATATCAGCAATATTATAAGCTCGTGTTTTAGCAATTTGTATGCTCTTTACAGTTTACGCTCTAAAGGGCTCTCAATCGATCATCTACATCTGATCTTCTAAGCAGCCACACTCTCTAAACTCCTCTATGCTTCTTCATTTTGGTGGGGTTTTGTATCAGCCCATGATAGAGATCGTCTCGAAGTCTTCCTAAGAAGAGCAAGTAAGGCCGGTTTCTATCTAAAGACTTCTTCGTTTGAAGAGTGGTGTGCCTCTGCCGACCAGAAATTATTTAATCATATCCTCAGCAACTATATCATGTGCCCCTCTGTTGCCTCCAATGAATAACCATGTGTATACGACACACAGAAATACATCCTGCAGAACATTTATGCTCTCTCCTATGCGATCTTTCTGCGACAAAAACTTTATTATGCGTTCTGGAACATGATGGGCCTTCTCAATCTACTAACTACTTTTGTGCACTCCATCCTTAGTGTATTAGTAATTAATATTACGTAAACTCATAAACTCATAAACTGTCATAATGTTCCAGTTATAAAAGCAAAATAGTCTATTTAGATGTCATAAAGTACTAGGACACTCAATTTTACACCCAATAGCTTACAGTACTATGACACTCAATTTTATAAATATCATACCAGCATTAAGCCCTATGACATATACTAATTGCTGATCCTTAGCTGAATTACCAGCAGTGACTCTTTTTTCATGTAATTCCTTTATTGAAAGCATAGTTTTGTTGTAATTAGTTTGGTTTATTTTATTTGCTCCATTAATATTTTGTGGTGTATTTTGTGTGCTACTACTCGTATATGTTGGGTCCCGTGTTGGGTCCGGGATATTTGAGAATTGTCCAACCGATAACTGCATGTGTTTCGTAAGAGCTGACCAACCATTGGTCGGCTCACAGCATCTGCGTTGGTCACCAAAGCAGATACTGAGGAAGGCAGTGGAAAACCACCTCAGAAACCTATATTTCTCTTGAACAAAGGCATCATTTTAGGTGTGGAAAAAGCAAAGCCTTTATGATAAGACGGACTTATTGGGTTGGTCGATGGTGTGCTCATTAAAGAGCGAGACAGCTGATTGTGTATGATTGATTCGTATGAACCTTTGCCTTGGACCTGCCACGTTGCAGAGTACTGGATAGATAGACTCGTATGTGTAACAGTCTGAAGTTGTCAGATTGATTCAATAAACGAATATATACAGGGTGAGTTTTAGAATATTACCCCACTAGCGAAATCTTAATAACTTCGTCAAAACTCAATATTTCTCAACAATATCGTTAGGACTTCAAGAGGAGGAATTTTGACATCTAACCTCCAAATTTGGCCAAAAAAGATTTATTATTAAAAAACTTACAAAGTTTCTACTAAGAAATTTTATAAATCATATGAACAAAAATTATTCAACGGCCATTCATTTCGATTAAATAGAATTTTGTTCCTGAAGAGGGCCGTATGTTGATGCTGCCGATTCTATTTGAGTAGGTGATCAAAGTGAGCGCCGTCTTTTCGAACGCATACCTGTAGCCTCTTCCGGAATGCTGCCACTGCCAGGTCGATAGCCTCTCGTGGCATGTCTTCCCAGATAGCATTCAGCACAGTCTTGAGTTCAGACTTGTCGCTTGGTTTTGGAATGAACGACTTTGTATAGATCAGGCCTTGCGTCTTTAGACGTGGCAGTCATGAGGAGTGAGCTTAGGTGAGTTTGGTGGCCACTTATACTTCTTGATAACCTCTGGACTATGCGGTCCGATCCAATATTGTACCATGGCTATTTGGATAAGCTTTGTTATTATGCTTTTCTTAAACTTTTTCGTAGAAACTCTGTAACTTTTTTCATAATGAACATTTTTCAACCAAATTTGGAGGTCAGATGTCAAAATCCTTTCTCTTGAAGGCTTAAACATATTGTTAAGATATCTGAGTCTTACACAGTTATTAAGATTTTGATAGTAGGGTAAAATGTTAAAACTCGCCCTGTATCTTTTACATAATGTCATTTTACATTAAGTGTTAAACACACTAGCTTTAACCAAGAAGAAGTTAGAAGATTTGACGGTTATGACTGATGATAGGAGAAGATGGAGAAATTATGTGAGCACGGTCTGCAGAGGTCGAGTTACGACCTGAAAGCATCAGGTAACCAGGTAATATTGTCATTATAAATGATATTAAAAAACAATGCATTAGACGAATTTATTTATTTATTTATTTTTCACGTTACCGCATAATCATACATATTCAATAATTCTGTTCAACGAGAAAAAGGACTCAAAGGCCCGAAGGCACTAAGACGTGCCTCGCATGAGTGATCGACTTAAAACCACGACATAAGAAAAAAAAGTTTAACTTTTTAAAAATTACCTTCTTTTATTTGTTTATCTCAACACAATTACAATCAGTAGGTGTAAACAAAATATTAATATAAACAAATAAACAAAATAACAAAATAAACAAAAGAAGGTGGCGATCCTGAAAGAGCCTAGGCTCTGTGAGGTTAATATATATATATCAATCTTTATTCGCCACTTGAGCATTGAAAAAACAAATATAAATTAATAAAAAACAAATCGAAGTGTGGCAGAAAAAACCCATAGTGCAAATAAACTAGAAAAACGTGCACCGGCTAATCTAAATCGGACAGCATTTGAGATTGTTCACAGTTATGACATACTTTTCATGGGCCTACATTATTAGGGTGTTACCTTACATGTATTATACATCATGCCAAGGCATCTCAATACTTCACAACTTTACATTATTATGCAAGGTTATACTAATATAAAAACGCAATACAATGTAGAAATAAAAGACGCCATCTGGCGCGAAAATGTCAAACATGTGCGATTGTCACGTGATATATACGACTAAAAAAATTTGTAAAATTGTCAAGCATAGTATAATGATACTAACTATAATGTTGAAATTATCATCAACAGGCCTGGCCATTTGTTGTAATGTTTATGTTTATGTTTATATTGATTATATTTAAATTACAGTAATAATAATTTATTATACGCTTGTAATTATACATGTTGTATCCTATATAAATTAATAGGTGTTGTAAAACCATTCAAAATTATAATTTACAACGCGATCAATTCAAAATTGGGTTTACGACATCAATTGTCTTTCGGTAATTAATTTAAGCCCTAGAGGACATTCTGTTTTATTATATTTATATAATAAAAATTATACAGGGTGCGAATTGCCGGGGGGGGGGTTTGGGGGTTTCTGATTCCCCCCCCCCCTCTTTTGAAGATGGCCAGGTCGAATTTTATCATTTTGACATATAAATTGTAAGGGAAATATGGTCCGATCCGCCTTTGAAGTAGTTCGACCCCGCCCCCAGGGCTTTGAAATCGTCCAATTCGCACACTGATAAATTATATAAGAGATATAATTTTGTATGTTTTCTGGCATGAATGAATTATTTTCTATTTATAGATTGTATTATGATTGTTTCAGAAATCTGTCAGCCCGGCGTTCTCTCCAGGTAATTACGCATTTTATTCGAAATTTATTTCTTCAAAATATTTTTCTCTCTCTCTCTCTCTCTCTATAATGTAACCTTGTATCCTGTACACCGTGTACATTTAAAACCGAGACCGCTTTATGTTTTTGATTTTCAACCAATGTAATTCTGTGTTTAATTTGATATTAGGTATGCATTACCAGTGGCCTATTTGTAATATATGTTACAATTTTTAAGAGAATTGGACGTGAAATCACTGAGATATTGCATTTTGTGCGAGGTCCCTAGTAAGGTATTGATTCCCAGTATTGAGAGAACAGCGTACACAGTATGCTCACTCCACTTTACAGTGCCCATGATCAGCCTATTACAGAATTTTTTTTTCTTCGTATGTTGCTTGCAGCCTTGCACGTGACGGAATTTTTTTCTTCGTATGTTACAGGCACGTGACAACCGCACATTTTCAACAAATGTTTCGTCAAGTGTCGTACTTTTTTATTTTTATTTTTAATCTTTTCGTTTCCTGATTATCTATCTTTGCCTTTGAGATAACGCACAGTGACTTCCAGCTCAGATATACGAATTATAATCCTGACAGCCTGTTTGTTGTTATTAATTTTCTTGTCGACCGACCTGGGAGTCGATCCTGGGTCACTTGCTTCTGGGCCAAACACTCTACCAATGTCGTTAACCACTCGCCCTGTTCTCTCCATATTGGGAATCAAGACTTTGTAAGATGCCTCGCACAAAATGCAATAACTCAGTGATTATAAGTCCAATTCTCTTAAAAATTTAAACATATATTATAAATAGGCCCCGGGTAATGCATGCCAAATATCAAATAAAACGCACTATTACTTTGGTAGAAAATCAAAAACATAAAGCGGTCTCGGTTTTTAATGTACAGATTAAGCCTTGCTACTCGCAAGCTTCTATAATAATTCTTTGCGATTCATGACAATCTAAAAACTGTGTATCTGCGGTCCGCCCATCAGATAGGTTGACCACACCCTTCGAATATAATATTGTGTCTTTATCTTTGCTATGTTGACTGTCATAATTGTCAGAATCTTTCTCTTTATTTGCGCAGGCGCATTTTATGGGTTTTCTTCGTCATCTGTCTGGTTTATTACGAGTCCAACGTATCCTGGATGTCGTAGTCCTTCCTATATCCGGTCCGCTTTAATTCGGAATGTAGTACAGATTTGCAATGGCTGTTCTTATATAGGTAACATTGCAAAGCCTAGCCTGTCGATCCTAGGCTCTGTGAGGTTGCATAATAATATTAGCCACTGTTTATTGTTTATTTTAATACATCAAACGATGGCCACTATTATTTGTATAACCTCACAGTGCCTAGGCTCTTTTATGGTCGTCATGTTCTAATTTGTTTATTTGCTGATATTCCTATTCTGTTGTACCTATTCTTTATAATTTTGCATTGAGATAACAAATGAAAGAATGTAAAAAGTAAGCTGTACTGCCATTGCAAATCTGTACTAATAGTGCGGATATATCCGGTTCTATCCCATTACTTATGCTTACGCGCACTCCCATATGTACTTCCTGCTGGTCCTGTGAGAGAAGCATTGGCTTCATCCATACTGAAGAGTAATTATGCTAATCTAAATCTACCGAACAAATTCCAATTGAATTTTTGGTTCTTTTAAGGCAATGTATATTTGTGCAATTGGCCGGGGGTCTTTGCGCTACCGAGTTCCACTTTTATTAAACTTTAAGATTTAGTTGGGCCCATTTTGCCAAATATGAAAAGAAAAATGTAACAATCACATGACATAATATTTTAAGAAATTACATGTGATACGTGCTTAAAACTGCACCACAATGACAAAAGTGTAAGATTTAGTTGTACCAATTTTTGAAAAAATTAACGACAAATTTAACAGTCACTTGACATTATATGTTAAGAACCACATGTGCTACGTGTAGACTACACACTTAAAACTGCACCACAAAGCATCAATAAACATAGTGAACTACAATGGAGACAAAAGTCACTACCGATAAATACTCAACAAAGATTTAAAGCTGCCTAATATTTATTGTGAAACTAGCAAGATAATACGGGGGTGGAGTTATATAAAACAGCATAAAATCCACTAGTTTACAACAATCTCTATATCCTAATTCAGATTAAGCAAGAGTTACCATACAGTGCATGCAGCGAATTTCACTCAATTCGTAACTTTCGACAGAGGCTCCCCATCCCCCCCCCCAAGCTTGATGGAGAGCCCCCCAAAAAGTCAATTATCTGATGGTTCCCCCAAGCTCTTCATTTTAGGTAGTCTTAA
>JAQFZF010003746.1:0-11108 GCA_034695365.1 Enchytraeus norvegicus
ACCTAATCGACCGCACCACGATCGCGCCACGACGCACTACGATCGCTTCACGGATGCTCCACTACTGCCCCACGAACGCGCCATGAATATTTGACGAATTATTATATTAATATTAGTCAAATTTCTAAGAAAACCTAGTAGCTTTATTTAAATATGAGGAACATTTAAAAACGTGCTTTTTTCATATTTGGCCAACTTAGTGGAAAAAAGAAATGGTAAAAAAATTAATTTGAGTGAACATAAAATTGAGAAAAAAAATATTTTGTGAAAAAAAAATTTGTTAAAAAATTAATGTGACAAAAAAATTTGTGAAAACAAATTTGGTAACAAAACATATTTTGTGGAAAAATTATTTGTGGAAAAAAAATTCTTGCAAAAAAAAATCTGTTGAAAAAAATTTGTGAAAATTAAAATAATAAAATATTGTGAATTTTTTTTTTTTAAATTAGAGAAAAAACCGCATACAGGTACACATACAGGCACACATACAGGCACACATACAGGCACACATACAGGCACACATACAGGCACACATACAGGCACATATACAGGCACATATACAGGCACACATACAAACCCCATGCAAACACACATACTGGTACATATACAAGCCCACATACAAGCCCACATACAAGCCCACATACAAGCCCACATACAAGCCCACATACAATCACATATACAGGTACACATACTGGTACGTATACAAACACACATACAGGTACACATACAGGCACACATACACACATACACACGCACACAGGGGGGAGGTAGGTTGGAGGGGGGCTTTCGCGCCCCCTGCGCCAGCCTTTTCCCTACCCTGAACACTCTTCCCTATTACTAAGTATTATAGCTATCTTTTGTCTGAGAGGAATTTATTTCACTTCTAGTGTTTCTCTCTCACATGTACTTTTCTGAGATATTACAATATTTTCATACCCATCTCCTTCATCATTAATGTCGTCTTACCTTGGAAGCACTGGTCGTTCTTGTTCTTGACTCTAATAATGCTAATGATATTCACTAATAACAATAGTAATAATACTAATAGACAAATAATAATAATTCATAATATTCCTATTTACTATTGTAAACTGTAAGGAGTGATAAAAAAATAAACGGATGTCTAGATGTTGTTGAGAAGAAAATATTACAATCTCGACATCTGATATACCGGTAACAATTCTGTATATTTCTTAAATTCAATGGAGTGTCACTGTAGTTTTTTATATTCTCTTAAAATTGTTTTATGTTAATGGCCAATCTTAAGTACAGTGGCTCCCATCTTAGATGGCGCTCTATCTTAGCAACCAAAGGATGCACAACAAACCAGAAATTCCCCAAAACCGTCCATACACAGAGTCGGGCTGCGGATTTTACAGCGTAATAGCTCAATGGTATAATGAGTGTTTCTATTCCGAAACCAACATTTTATCCTATTTCGTATTGGATGATTAACCTGAAAAAATAAAGCGACAAAGTCAGGATATAAGAATACTGGAAACAAAGCAAACTAGTTCACAAAATGGTTACCGTCAACCGGGATAACTTTGACAGACTTTTAACAACTTTTTGCAGTTCATCGATAGTTCATGTTTTTCTGGAATTTTTTGTGCTAATGTAACAAAGGGGGTCTCCCCTATAATATTGGAAAACTACTTGTATGTAGCTTTATGGCAAATATTTGTTTAACTCCGAAATGTTATCAATGTTAACCCCGACTATTGGGGTAACTATGATAATGCTGCATTAGCTCCAGTGTATCAAAGATAACCTGCCTATGGGGTAACATTGATAATATTTTGAAGTTTTTAGCAGCTTTTACAACGTCAACAGAAAAGAAAGAAGTGAACAAAATCGAGAATGAATCACTTCGAACAACATGTTCGAAGTCATAAATCAATCTTAAGAAATTGGCCGTCGTGCACAGTCATATCAGCATGGTGTATAACAGTTCAAAAGCAGCACATTAACACATCTATTTGCCAGATCACCCTAGAGTAATATGTTTCAAACCAGCAAAGGCATACTGCTCTCTGCTGTTCATTGTCGTGCATTCAGACGCTCCACAACCATGTCACTCTTTACGATTTCTGGAAACTTGAACGTTGTTCCACTTTACTTAAATATTATTTCTTACCCTGGGTAAGAAATAATAAAGATGCTTGTAAGGAGGCTGGTGGGTTTTATAAAAGCGATTCAATTAAGATCGAATTGAATCGTCGCCCAGCTGCTCGAGATCTACTGGGTTAAAAGAGCCACGATAGCATACAGCATTGAAATCATTGTACAGAGTGCGCCTAAAAAATGTATTTTTAGGCACTACTATTTTTTATGGAATTTCGCCATCCGGAATCTGTTTGTAATATAAATTTCTAGGATCATACTGGGACCAATTTAATACCTTCGTAACAAATTTCATTTAAGTTTTTGGTTTAGCAGCCGAGTTCTTCACTTTTTGCCAGTCAACCCTACTTTTTAGATTCGATATGCAGTGTATAATACTTTCGCTTACAAAGCTCTAGAATTAAAATGTGATGTGCAAAAAAGTGAAAGCTCGGTTGTTTGATCAAATATTTCAATGAAATTTGGTACGAAAGTGTTAACCCTTTTACTGGACCCTGAATGATCTTTGAAATTTTTATTACAAACTGACTCCAGATGGCGAAAATATTAAAATATTAAAAGAAGCTCTCGTGTCATGGGTTGATGTGCAAAAAGTGCATAACTCGCCTGCTAAAACAACAATTTCAATGAAATTTGGTACGAAGGTGTTAATTTGGACTCTGAGCGATTCTAAAAATGTACATTAAAATTTACATAAGAATACCCCTACAGGTTATATTACGTTATATAATAATGATATTAATTAATTATTATTTTATTATATATTATATTAATATTATTATTATTATTATTATATTAATACAATTTAATATTATATTCATTACTTATTAATAATTATAATAATAAATAATAAACATATTATATTACCTGGTATTGTCTTGTCTCGGATAACGTTTTTCTATGCTGCAATGCAGATGATGGCTTCTATGTCTAAGAAGGAACTGGAGGCCTATGCTAAGGCCGGGGCCGTCGCAGAAGAGGTTTTGAGTTCAATGAGGACGGTGGCCGCATTTGCAGGAGAACGGAAAGAATCCGATAGGTGTGGTGTTTAAGTTTTCAATTAGCAGTAAACATTTCTACACGCGTTTTATGCAGCCAGAGTCAAAAATCTGTAATCATTTATTGTACAAAACTTAATAATATTCACTCGAGCAAATGCACATTTACACGTCTTTTACCAGTGATACGCTGTTTATATTTGCAACTAAACCGATGCCTACCATATTTTATAGAAATGGAGAACTACCAATAATATCGCACTCTGCAAAATTTTATTCATATGTCTTTAAAAACAAAAAAGTTAATGGCATAGTTGTAAGACCGGGTTAGCTAAGCATTGAAAAAAGTATGCATTAACAAGAAGCATGGACCCCTGTGATGTTCATATAGTAATATCCTCATTGAACTCAAAACCTCTTCTGCGACGGCCCCGGCTTTAGCGTAGGCCTCCAGTTCCTTCTTAGACATAGAAGCCATCATCTGCATTCCAGCCTATGATAGAACTACTTCTTATGACAACTCAATGAAACTTTCCATGATACGGTAGAAGTCGTTGTTCTCTATTTTTGTCAAATATGACAGTGATCGGTTCACTATTTACGATTTATTTGCAAATTTAAACAGTGTATCACTGGTTAAAGACATGTAAATGAACAGGTGCTCGAGTGCATTTTAGTAAGGTATTGTACTATAATTTGTGACAAATTTTTTCTCTGCTGTATAATACTTGTGTAGGAGGTTTGCTGCATAACGGAAAATTTATTTTGAATTCATTAATTCAAAAAATTACTTTAAAATATGAAAATAACGATTTTTTCAACATTTTATCAAACTGGGTGTAGTATAACAGTTCACTACATGTTCATTGGTGACATTTACTGAACTCCAGTACTTGAAATCGGTACATGTATAATGACTAACGCAGGCGCTAGGGAAGAATATTGAGTCCCACCATAGAAAAGCATCATCTCCATGAAAATCGAGGCATTCAAACCGTAGCGAAAAAGAGAGGGAGAGAGATAAGAGAGAAAGAGAATGACACCGATAGCATCATTGATGACTTAATATTTGTATTTTTATGCGGTCACTTTACTGAATAGATATGGTTATAAGTTTTTTCTTTCTTTTCTTTACCCTAGGTAAACAGCCCGGTGGGTTTTTTATAAAAGCGATTCATTAAGAACGGAATGAATCGTGGCCAGGCTACTCGAGATCGACTAGATTAAAAGAACCGCGAAAACAGACCGCATTAGACATTTGCAGAGCTATTGAGAGCCCCTGCCAAAGAAAGGAAGGTCTCTCGCTGATATCGGGTATGCAGCGCAATCTATCTGCCGATACCATTGATGAAATCAGCACCACCGATGTTCGTCGTTAGTCTCCACGGCCACCGGAATCACCTCATACCCACTGTCTATGTCTCGATATTTCTCCAGTTTTCTGGCGGCCGCAATTTCAGCTGCCCCACCTGCAGTCACTGACCTAACATTAAGATACGAGTTTGCAAAAAGTATCAATCACTGCATCAATTAACCCAGAGAAGCACACTCAAAGAGAAACGCATGATGGTTAATGTATCGTGTGAGGCTAATGATTTCAGACGCACAGCCCCCGCTTAGAGTCAGACACCCGACTAAAAAATGAACTTTCCATGGCTCCCGACTCACGTTAGAGGGGCTCCGAGACAGCTGTCATAATGCGTTGTAGGAACTCACTGCTATGAAACTGCAAAGTACGTGGTAGGTCGTAGCAAAAGTTTGTCCCTTAACAGGAACCAATGGGGTTGCTCTCAAGCTAGCTCAAACTGGTCAAACACAATAGAAATGAAAGTTCTTTATCGATTGATGTTTCATACGTTAATAGTATATAAATATGTAAATAATTCAGATAAATAACTGAAAACAATGCCAATAGCGCAGTATTTGGTCCCCTGGACCGAATACTGCGAATAACATGGTTGTCAGCAATTATTTGCTAATCCTATCTGTAATTAACCCTTCCTGAACTTAGCACACATGATTCGATTGAGATGTTTCCTGAATCAGTGAAAGCAAATCCAGATGGAATAGTTTCACGCGATATATAGGGTGAGTTAATAATAAAAACCACGGGCGAAATCTCAATAACTTTGTCAAACTCAACATATTTTACAAATACTGTCAGGATAATTTAGAGGAGGTTTTTCCACATCTAACCTCCAAAGTTGGTTGAAAAATATTAATTATTTAAAAATTACAGAGTTTCTACAGAAAAAGTCCAAAAAGCAAAATATAGCTTATTCAAATAGACATATGGTACAATATGTATGGAACAGCATAGTCCGGTGTTCGTCAAGAAGGATGAGCGACCACCAAACTCACGTGAGCTCAAAACTCTCGAATACAGGTCTGGGTCGAAATACTTGAGAGACACAAAGTGCTCATTTCTAGAAGGTTACAAGCACTCTATCACGAGTGGAGAGCAAAAATAATAATTGTGCCACCTAGCGAAGTCCGTTTTCTAAACTGACCCTGTAGTAGTAGTAACATCTGAGTACACTGGACGATAAACAACAGCACTATTTCCCTTTGCTTGATATATCAACGACAGATTGGATACGCAACCAATTTGGTCAGCAACTTGATCTGTCCGAGCTAGCAGTTAGTGAAAGGGATCGAAATATCAAGTGATTGGACAATACAGTTGAAACTTGCAGATATGTCAGTTAATGAATTGTGGATTATGGTTGAAAAAGATCATGAATTGATTGGAGCTAAAGCAATTGACGAACTTTTGTCATTTTCTACTACGTATTTGTGCGAGAAAGGTTTTTCCGCCATGACTATGATTAAGTTCAAATATCGTGAACGTTTGCTTTTATTGGAAGACGAAAGCTGGAAGATCAGCGTGTCTACCTGTTGTTCATTCCAACTAGGATGGATAAACTGTCGAGTTCATTAGAGAGTCAATGTTCACACCACTAACAGTGACTAACAGTAAGTTTGACATTTAACTTACGTTACAGTTAACATTCTAAATCTAACAGGTAAGTCAGCCAAACTGAGGCCCGCTGAGGGATCATTCTTTGCGGCCCGCGAGCATGTGGTGAAAAATAAAGAATTAACTGTACCAAATTATATTCAGACTTACATGGATAGTAATTGTATACTCATGAAATGATAGTAGACTAATTATAGATACATCTCAATTGAAGCTGAAACTATTTGCTGTTATGGCTCAACAGTTATCTAGCAAGATATTGATTGCAGCTCGCAAAACGCGAACATACCTGAGACTGATTCAAGAATCAGTGTAACTGTTTTAAGAGAAGAATTTTAAAGCAGATTTTGTGACTTTCGTAAAATTGAAAATTGTTTGTCAATAATTTGTGATTCAAATTTGCTGAATAATTGATCTCCTGCATAATGAAATTAAATTGTAGATGATTTGGTTTCAATGTAATCCTATTGTAAAAGAATGAATAATAGAGGAATAATCGACAAATTCTGCAAACTTTACTTGTATATATCTCGCCTGGAAAATGCTTGCTTGGACATTCTTGCTTGGACATGTATTTGGAAAAATAACATTTTCCATAATGAATCAATGATTGAATGTGAATAAAAACATGTTACGAACATCCATATCACATAATAGTCTCATGGAACAAATTTTAAAGATTTCTACCACATCTTTGAGCCAGAAATTGAATTCAAAAACTCAAATTCTATTTGAGTTTATGATGACAGCTCTGAAACATTTGCTCAAATTTGGCAATTTTTCAATTATTAATTTTAATATAGGGTGTTATCAAACATTAAAAATGTTGGCGGCCCTCGATCATAATTCAAAATTCTATGCGGCCCACGGTTCTAAAAGTTTGTCCAGGCCTGAGTTAAGTACTCTCATACTGTGTAATGCATTTTGTATAGTTGCAAAACAATGTGAAAGCGAAGTTATAAGATATGATCTGCTATGTAACATGACTTTATGACGCTATTATTGGTCATATATTTATGATTAGGCCTACTGTGTTCTACTCAATTAAAGAAACTTTCTGTATTGGTGACTATGGTGTGACTTTTGCGGAACGGAGAATTTTGGGGCGACTATCTTCTAAAAGATTGAGAGACACTGATGTAACCTGTAAGATGACGAATAAGCAAGTGTTCATTAAAGGGCGAGATTATGTTTGGCTACACTGTGTACATTAGGCTGATAGTGCGGTATGATATGTCATCCCGCTCGATTTTGTGCTGAAAATGTTTTTTGACTGTTTTGGGTTGATTTGGGACCATGCTGCCCCAAAATGATGGGTTGTAAATTTTCTGACCCCTACAGCCTCCTTTGGGGGGTCAAAGTTTTTAATTTAAGGTAAAATTGTGTGACCTTTTTTGACAGACTTCCACTTCTCCGATCGCCTCCAAATTTGGCACACTTGTATATTCCCGACGAGAATTCAATATTTTGGAGTAGGCGATCCAATGATGTCTTCAGCGAAGGAAAAAATAAATTTTCTAAACTCATTTTGCCGCGCTTTCATATTTCTGATTTACTTCAAATTTGGCACACATGTGTAGTTCAGAATGCTAGACAATATTTTCATGTCGGCCATCAGATGGTGCCGAAAGGCGCCATCGGCGACGGACTAAATAAATTATCTAGCTCATTTTTCCTCACTTCCATAGTTCCAATTGACTTCAAATTTTGCACACGTGTAATTCAGACCGCTAGAAAATTTTCCTCACCAGTCTGCACCACAGAAATTGTGGAGTCCAATGAGTCCTTGACACTTTCGACGTCCAATCACTCGTACTCGCTCCAATACATCTATATCTCTGTATTTCGTGGCGTGTACAGTTAGACCACTTGAGTCGAGTGCGGCTCCCAAGGCGTCCACAAGAGAGAAATCGAGAAGGTTTTTCAGGACATCGGTATCTGGCGACCAAACACAAACTTTCCGCCAGTCAGTCTCAACTACAGAAGCAAGGACTTGATTAGGTAAAAGGGTGTCAATCTATTCATGGTTTTCCTCTAAATTGTTGCTTTTAAATTCTACATCATAGAACACAACCACCATGAAGATTTCACTACCCAAGAAATACTGCAGCAATTATTTCGCACACATAGATTTTGGACTAGCTTTGGTCTTTATTTTGAGGACAGAGCTTTCTGAGAGACATGGTTAGTTTCATGTTTGTGAATTTGAAATTCTTTGAATTAGTCAGGTCGAGGTTGTAATTTACCTTAAAGAAGTCCTCTCTTTTGTTTTTTGTAGATATTGATTGACAGCATGTCAGACAATATTTTAAGACTTTTTGCCAAATTTATATTCGTCTTTCAATTATAAATTTACATAAACAAAATGTCCGCCATAAACCGTATATTAATATATACGGTTTTTTGAACCTAGATCAAACTTTTCAATATAACAGTGGTAGACCAGTATTATGGAGCATAAAAATACCTTTCTACTGATGTACTGTACATGTCTGAGAGATGAATAAAATTCAAGAAAAAGAACGGCAATTTTAAAAGATGGCCGTCAAGTACGATTTTTATTAAAGTTTTGGAGTCCTAAATCAAAATTTTCGCTATATCAATGGTAGACCAATATTATGGAGCACAAAAATACCTTTCTTCTGATGTACTGAATTAGTCTGTGCGATAAATAGAATTAACAAAAATGAGCGGACATTTTACAATATGCCGCCATGCTTTAAACGTTTTTAACATTTTTCGAGGCCTAAATCACAATTTTCAATATGACAATGGTAGACCATTGTTATGGAGCATAAAAATACCTATCCTCTGATGTACTGAACTAGTTTCTTAGATGAATACTACAGACCGAAAGAACGAAAGTCATTTCACAAATATCCAATATATGACGATGTTGGAATATTGAATATTAAGGAGGCGACATAGAGAGTGTCATTATATTTGGATTTCAGCACATACAGTTTATCTAATCGAGGTTCTAATATACTTTGGACAATTTGCAAGTTGTATTTGATGACTGGTATAAGTTGTACATACATATAACTAATTCATTTTTCAGTTCATTAATTAAGTTCTCAATTACCTTCAATTTGTACAGTTTATAAACACTGGTCAAGTTCTGCATGCTCATGTCAAATTTAAATTAAATCAAGGTGCAATCCGTCAGTGTCTTCAACATTGTCGTTTCGGTTGTTGCAGCAGTCTCCACGGTCACACAGATGGTACACACAGACACAGCATAGTATACACGTTTTCTTGCAGCTGCATCGCTTGCTTCTGCATCCTTTGAAGGAGGTTAGTTCACCCAATCTTTAATGTAAACAAACCGAAAAATGTGAGTACAAATTTTCACTTCCGGCAAGATCAAAATCAAAGCATGATAGTGTTCTTGTGTGTCGCAGTAATGTCCCATTTATTGGCGGGAATTGCTTACCTCTTTTGTCCGATAAGGCCCACCTGAGCTCTTTTACTGACTCAAATTTACAGTTTGCTGGTATGTTTAGGAGGCACACATACCTTTCCAAAGGCCTGAAAATTACGTCCGATAGTTCTGGGTCTGTACCGACGGGAGGGAAAGCACTGATGATGTTATCGTCGCAAGCAAGGAAGGCCTTGAAATGTGACTTATCTTTCAACACAAGCCCTCCAGTGTTATCAGTATTGAGCGAATACTATCCTGTTAGCGTTTACACATGTTTTGCACCAATTCGATTGTGATTGACCTGCATAGATAGTTTTTCAGCATTCAGATGCAGCAGGGTTGTAGCCTGAGGTATTATTGAAGAAAAAAGCCGTCAACAGAACAAAAATATCTGTGTCGAGTGAATTGACATTGAGGATTGCCTGAGGGTCACGTTGTGCAATATCTATGCAGTGAAGAGCAATCTGGTGGTCAGCTACTTCCAAAGAATACTTCCCTGCTTGTAAATGATCCATTGTGACAATTTCTTCAAGCGGCCTGTTGCCTTGAACTACGTTAATTTATTTTGTGATTGCAACAATGAATTTCTGTGCGCCATGCATCAGCTTATGCTCATAGCGGATCAAAAGTTTCTTGGCCAGATAGTTTGTTAACTCGATTTTAGTTTGTATGTGAGACAGAAAATGTGTCCATTCGTTACTTCGGTAGGCCTACTGTCAGTAACGTGATATGAGCTGCAGCAGATTTTGATCTTGTTCTCACTTTGAGCGGACTGTCGATATATTGATCAAACAGAATTCTAGCATCATTGTAACCAATCGACGTGATGAATTTTGTCCAATGTATATTACAACCTCGACTTGACTAATAGATTAAACTGTAGTGCTAAAATCCAAATATAATGACACTATCAACTATAATATTATCTATGTCGCCTATTCCATGGTCCAACATCGTCGTATTGGACATCCTGTGAAATGACTGATTATTTTCGTGAATATTTATCTAACAAACTCATCAGTACATCAGAGGATAGTTATATTTATGCTCTCTAACAATGATCTACCATTGTTATATTGAAAATTGTGATTTCAATGTAGGCCTCGAAAAATGTTAAAAACGTTAACAACTTGGCGGCCATCTTATGAAATGTCCGCTCATTTTCGTAATTCTATTCATCGCACATTCGTCCAGTACATCAAAAGAAAGGGATTTTCATGTTCCATAATATTGGTCTAACATTGGTATATTGAAAATCAAAATTGGCTCCAAAAATCAAAGTAAATCATATTTGGCGGCCATCTTTTAAAATTGCCAACATTTTCTTGAATTCTATTCATCTCTCAGATTTGGACACTGTACTACTGCATCTGTAGAAATGTATTTTATGCTCTATAAGAATGGTCTACCACTGTTATTTTGATAATTTTGATCTGGGGATCGAAAAAGCGTAATCAATACGATTCTTGGCGGCCATTTTGTTTTTGTTTCATAATCAAAAACACGAATTTAAATATGGCAACAAGTCTTAAAATATTGCCTGACGTGCTGTCAATCAATATATATGAAAAGAATGGACTTT
>JAQFZF010003747.1:0-11108 GCA_034695365.1 Enchytraeus norvegicus
TGAATGAATCAATCAATCAATCAATTGATTGATTGATTGATTGATTCAGGTTTTCAGATCAACGACATAGGGTAAAAAATATAAAATCAAAATCAATCAATCAATCAATCTATCAATCAATCAATCAATCAATCAGTCAGTCAGTTAATCAATCAACCAGTCAGTCAATCAATCTATTAATCAGTTTCTTAATTTCTTAATTAATCGCTTTTTTAGAAACCCACAGGGATGTTTACACCCAGGACAAAAAAATCAATCGATCTATCAACCAATTACTAAATCAAACTAGCAATCTAACAATCAATCAATCGAGCAATATAAAATCAAAATCAAATCAAACAATCTAACAATCAATCAATCAATCAATCAAGAAATCTTATAATTTTATTGTCCTATAATGCATTGTATATACTATAAACTGAGATAGACATGTTGCAAATAAGCAAACATTTTAAATGTAATATTATATCACTTTATTCATGTAATATTGTAATATAACCCATGTCACGTAGGCTGTTGAGAAGACCTTGTTCCCTCAGTCTCTTAGGGCCTCTAGCCACGCCCTCTTTATCCTAACACAACCATACAGTATAAATTACTGAAATAATAAAAATTGTTCGCGTGTTAGGGCGTCAATGCTTGCAATGATCAATGATCATGCCTGCCGTGTTGACCCCGGCAAACTTGCGAATAGATGTACCTTAAGCTGAGCGTGTTTCTTAGAATTCGACTAACGCCGTCGCTGAGAAAGGACAAAGAGAACAGATAGAAGAACCTCAGAAAACATAAAAATTATCAAGAATGTACGGAGTACCGTTATGTGCCATGGACCTGCTGTTCTCAAAAGAGATCCGCGTATGTTATACATGTGGCTGCCGTGTGGGTTCGAAAAAATTGTGAATTTAATTCACTGACAACTGCACTCTTCTCAAGAGGAAATTTAATTCTGATATCATTCAATAGTTGTGAGATTTAATAGCCATGTTGTCGGTATATTAAGTTCTAAACTCAGAGGTCTAGATTGCCACCCTGGTTGTGGCCTTTGATTGCTAGGTAAATTGACCCTATAAGTTTAGTTTGAGCTACTGTTAAATTCTGCATGAGGCGACGCTTTTAATGTAATCCTTATTGATTGATTGAGTCATAAACTTTATATCGTAGATCACCTAGAACAATGAGTCGTCATTGAATTAGAATTTATTTGGAACAATAAGTCATCGTATGAGAAGCGATGAGCTTCTGATCTTGCCGTCAATCACACTGCGACCTCAAAGAAGTGCCACATTACCTGCCCTGTGTGTATAGGCACCCCAATGACGTCCACTTTCTCTTCGAACATGGACACGGGCCAGGGTCTAGACTTCCTTGCCTTCACATCGGTGCAGGTACATCTCATCGGCTGTGGCCCTTGGCCTCCCACAACTTTTTGACTATTGTTCCAGCAATTTACAGCTTTCTGATTAGAGTTATTCATATTCGTTAATACAACGTTTCACAATTTCCTGAAGTTAAGATTTTTAGCATTCTGAGCCTCTTCTAAAAATGGTCTTCTAAACATAGTCTTCTAAGCATGGTCTTCTAAGCATGGTATTTTACACTTGGCCTTCTGAACATGGTCTTCTATACGTGGTCTGCGCTTTGCAAAATTTTGTTGCTTTAACTTGCTTAAAATTATTGTAGTTATTTCAGAAGTAGACTAGTAGATCTCTAATTTTGATTTTTGATTGCACTTGCAACAGAGTATTCAGAATTTTTTAAACAGTTTTAATAGTTATCAGTTTTTTCTGCACAAAAAAATACATTAATTAATCCGTAAATTTAATTAATTCATAAATCCGTTAATTAATAGAAACAAGAATCGCGGAATTTATTACATTGAATTAATATATAATTAAATAAATAAATGTATGATCATCAGCATCGTTTAGGAGCTCTTTATTTATTTTTTATTTTTCTCTTCAGTCGTATCTTTTCTCAAACGGTATTTGGAGAACTAGTCTGTAGTGATATATGCTAATTGGACTTCCCTGACATAATTCATGGATGAGAAAAAGAACGTTGAACCTATATTGTTATTATTTATTATTATTATTATAACACAATAGAGCCAACGTATTTGTCGTGCAATTCAACAAAAGCTGGAGATGATATCGCCCCTCAGTTTTTTAACTGGTGGGACCCGCTGCTCCCTGATTGTTACACCCCTGAACACAAACAAGAACTAGATTGATCGTTTGTTACAGTGCTCCGTAACCGGTGTGCCGCGGCATACCGGTGTGCCGCGAGACTATGCTAGGTGTGCCGCGGTAGAATTCCTGGAAAAGTTAAATTTTGTATAATTAACAAATTACATAAATATATCTTTTAATGCTTTGATTAACTCGGTTGATTGTAATTAAAATTCGTTTTAACATCCAGCGAAAACTACCTAGCATTAGCAACTCTGTCTGTAATAATGAGACGAGCACAGATATCGCATTATATTTGTCAGTAATTTGCAAGATAACCTTCTAACTCAACATGTCACTTTTCCAACCAGAGCCAGGGGCACTGATTTTCCATCAACCCTTGATCTGGTAGTATCAAATAATGACTCAATAGATATTATTTTTAATCTCATTCCATTAGGAAACAGTGATCACTCTGTATTGCAAGTTGAGTGTAATATGACTTTCAAGGTAGACAAGAAGTGCAAATTCAATTTTAATAAAGGGGATAAGGGGAGTTAAGAAATTTTATTCAACTTGAATTTCAAACAGAAGAGGCAAATACTATACTAGGTGGTAATATACTAGGTGGTAATAGATGGGAGGCAGATGTAGTAAATATATAGTATTATTATAATTGAGTTAATAAAGCTTGATTTAAGTTGTGTCTTATAGATGTTATCCAGTGTGCATGTGGATATAGAGGCGTAAGCCTGCGTCCATGTATACCAATTAAGTTAAGTTCAGTTAATTAGGTAAGGTTAAGAATTGCTGTATAGCCCTAATTGTATAGCTTAAGCATTTTTACCCCATGTAAACTTGTAGAATTTAGAGGCTATAGTATCGCCATATTTCATATATGACATACTTCATTTATTAGTAGCCTACTAGTAGGCCTACAGTGCGATTATGTTGTGGTGTGCCGCGGAATTCTTGGAAAAAATTAAGTGTGCCGCGGATGAAAAAAGGTTGCGGAGCACTGGTCTAATCTGTTACTGCAGCGCCACAGTCGACTGAAGTTCTAATGTAATTACACCGTCTATACACAACTCTAGTTATACAAATACGAGCTACAAAGTTAGAAGTGAGCATAATGTAGCGAGAGATCCTGTTTAGATTCATTATCTCTAATATACACTCGTCAGTGGATTATTAGGCTGCTGATTTATTCTCACGTCATACATGCAGCATGGGAACGATACCATACACTTACAAATCTAACACGGGTGAGCGAATTATGTTCTGTGGAATCTGTTGGATAAAGTTAGATAGCTATGAAATATGAATAATATTCTAGCTGATGCGACTATAGGACTAATACATGTATGATATATCGCCCCTGAAACAGCCTTTGGGTGAGGAACAAGACGTTGAATCCTCATTAATTGATTGATTGATTGATTGATTGATTGATATTATGCTTTTCATTTTGCAGTATCAGTAGACCTATACCGTATTTAATTTTAAGCTTAAATTACGGTAACATATTGTAGCCTATTCTTCAGGAACGCAGGTCCTAATGGTGCAAATAAATTTACTTTAACTTAAAACAAAGTAGGCTAATAGTGAAATAACAGCGCAGGTAATGTAGTGATCTTTTGACGGGAGGGGAATTTAGTTCTCGATAGAACGATTGCTTGTTGATTGCTCTAGGATTGCTTGTTGCTCGAAAACGAATCTGGGGTATTATAATCCTATCAGATCAGTTTCCTGGCGACCTCGGCGTCGGATTAAAGCTGTAAAGCTAAGTTTAACGTCTGTTCCCGTATCCAAGGACGCTATCAGAGACGGTTGAGCTATGTTCTGAGTAGAAATAAACTTTTTTGTCGAGTAAAATTCTTTAGGCCGAAATTGATGGACAGTAACTTTCATGCTCTGTATATTTAACAGAAACCATTCAAACACATGGAGTTAACTAACGCAGCAGTATTCCACGCGTGCGTGTTACTATTAATAGCACTATCACGTGACACACTGAGTGATTACGTCACTACCTCTCTCAACCAATCAGCAGCCTGCAGGAAGACTCTGATAGCCGGCTACCACGAGGGATACAAGTGCTCAATCACACCCTCCCACTCCTCCGTCCCCATCAACCCTTTCAACGGCCTTGACCTTCCCAGTCACGTGGCTGCCCTTCATTTGACGTTCACTCGTCCTGTCACGTGGGCAGAGACATCCGGTGACGTCATTGGTTTTGAAAGTTTGAGATTATTAGAAGTAGATGTTACAAAGGTTGGAACAGTCCCTCGGCTAGCTTTCCCTCCACTTCCTTCCATTCAACAGATGCAACTGTTGCACTCAGCACCCTCAGCTGATCGATCTTTTAGAGTAGAGATCAGACCCGGTGCCTTCGGGCGTCTCCCGACCCTTCGTAGGCTCATCCTCTCTGATGTGAGGATGACGAGGCTGAGTCCTGGTATCCTGGAGGGGTTGGATGACGTCACTTATATAGACCTCACCAATAATCAGCTGAGTGAAGTGACATCAGAGGTCTTCACCACAGCCTGTAATCACCTCACTAGTCTGCAGCTAGGCAGAAACTGGATTACATCGCTCAGTAAAATATCACTAGCAAATTGCAGTAGTCTACAGAGACTGGATTTATATGGTAATCGAATAAATTCAGTTAGAAGTGCGGATATATCGCTGTTGCCAAACCTGAGAGAAATTAATCTAGCCGAAAATAATATAGAGTTAATTGAGCCTAACTCGTTGGATAATCTTAAGAATCTAGAAACTCTAGATTTAACGGGAAATAATTTAAGAGAGTTTGCAGTGGACAGTTTACCCGCTAGACCCAATAATCTTCGGATATTATATCTGGATAAAAATAAGCTAACTAATCTAAAAGCCGATTCATTCTTCAACGCCATTCACTTAAGGACGTTATCTCTGAAATCAAATCAGATATCTGCCTTGACTTCTGGAATATTCTCTAAACTATTTCAGTTGGAAGAATTAGATCTTTCAGGGAATCTATTGTCCACGCTGGAGACAGAAACATTTCAGACAACTACAAACATTAACCGACTAATTCTACGTCATAATCGCTTGGATCTAATACCACCACGAGCTTTCCAACATCTCCCTAAACTACAGGAACTGGATTTAAGGGATAATCTGTTGAAAACTATTCCAGAAAGTGCCATACCCTCTACGCCGGTGTCAGTATCCAGTGCAGAGTCCACAAGCCTTGAGTTGAGTCTATCCGGTAACCCGTGGACCTGTGAGTGTAATCTACTATGGATTGTTTTATATTCCAGTAGTGGAAGAGAGACCATTCAACTCCGGGATAACCATGAGATCTTGTGTTCCCAACCAGAGAGATTCCTCGGTAAATCTCTAACAAACGTTCTTAGCTTAGACTACTGTAATTCACTATCCAGTACATCAGTGCCTGAGCCTCCGTCACCCCTGAGGGAGGAACAACGAGGTCGGACTGGGGTGGTGGTACCCACTGACCACCCTGAGCACCCTGACACCCCTCATGAGGGTCGAGGCACCCTGATAGCGGTGTCAGTGGGGGTGCTGGCTGTGTGCCTGGTGGTGCTAGTCACGGTGGGTATCATGAGACTGCTGGGCAAGAGACATAGGACCAGAACCTACTCTGTGGATGTGGAGCACCATGACAACCCAGCGCACACTGGGGCACATGTGGCCCATGATGAAGCTGATCCACATCTTGATCACTATGCTACAGTCAGTACGAGCAGAAAAGAGTTGGGTGTATGAGAGATTGGCCTTGCGTTGGACGTCCCTGATATCGTCTTTGGTGAGGAAGCGGACGATAAATCCTCATTTTATCCCGGTTGAATAGCGTCTAGTCGATAGCGTACTTGTCTGGTGAGCAACCTTAGAGCAGGGACCGCTGGTTCGGTTCCTAGAGGCACCCGTTAGTTACAGAGCACTGTGATACGTCTAAGGTAAACTGTTATGAGAGATTATAATTTAAACTATTATTTTGTTATTTGTATGCTGAAATACTGAAATCTGATTTAGTGTCAGTTTCGCGGTGCGAAGATAACAAAACTATTATCATGAGTTACACAATAGCCTACACAGGCCGAGTCCATGACATTTTCACTTTTCGCTTTTCGCTCTTTCTCGGATGAAGTTGCTAGTCGGTATAGAGCAAAATAGCCTATGCCTTGTGAATACGATTACGCGGTATCGGTAACCTACGTAACGTCATGGGTATTAGGGTGAAGAAACTGACGCTCAACTATTAAGCACTATTACGAAATAAAATGCTTGTTCGTAGATAACAAGAGAACGAAATGAGCGTTGAATGATTGTGAACTGATCGTTACAGCCAGTACTCTATATAGGCCTACTACAGAGAACAGCTCTTGTGCGCCTCCTATCCTAGATGGCATTGGAAAACCATTAGGTTCACTTTTCGTCGGTTTCGCTGCCTGTTGAGAACATCAGCGACGGGTTGATCCATAACCCGTATCACTCGATTGTACTACTCTGTCTATAGGCCTACATCAGTGACAAATATTAAGTAGGCCATGAATGTCAAGTGCCTTTACAATACGGGTTTAACGTCCGTTTCATCATCTGATGACGATATTATTTACCTGTAACACTTACTGTTATTCTTAGGCCTAAGCTTATAGTTTATGTTTTATACATTGTTGAATGTTGATCCTTTTCATTGTTAGTTATTCATTAATTAAAACTATACCATACTGAAGTGATAAATAATTTTATAACGCCTAAACCTATCAACTTAAGTAGGACTAATAGTTTCCGTCCGCATCTATCACAACTGTGGTACAGATTTGTCAGGAACCAATCACAACTCACCCAACAACCGTAATTCTCCGTAAACAACCAATCACATTGGCATCGTCAATGGACACCGGTGGTAGTAGTCTAGTGGTTAGCGTGGTGCACTCAAGCGTAAGATGATTGAAGAGTCGTGGGTTCAAACCCAGATCAGACTACAGAAAAATAATACCGCCACCGGTACGTACTGGATAATCGTGTCTCTGCGATGAACCAGTAGACAACAAAATCAAATTAGACTGCTATCGGAACACTACAAAAATACCAAAAACAGATAGGCCTACTGAGAAAAGGAAACCCTGTAAACACGTGCTGTTGACATGTGTGGAAATAAAGTAAGATTTTAAAAAGCAATCTATAGAACAGTAGCCTAGGCTTACGGTATGGTAGTCTGTAGGCTAATATCATTAAGATCCGCTCTTGTCAAAATACAGCAATGTCCTATCAGTCAGGCAGGAGCCAGTGGCACGATCGGTTACGTTTCCGACTTCGGATCAGTACGTGCGGGATTCGAATCCGAGGCTCGCCCGCCACTGATATCCCTTTCGAGAGATGAAACTGACGTTAAATTCGGCTTTAGCCTTTAGCCTTTTAGGTCTAGAACGAGCAATGACGAATCAAGTAGTATAGAAGCCAGAGCCCCAATCAATGTTAGTTAGTTAGTTATTTTATTTCAAAATCACAATAATGCAATCTTTCTAATCAATAACACATTATCAGTGAACAGAGAACAAACAATCACGATATACAGCAGTGGTGCACAACCTTATTGAGCCGAAGGGCCGCATAAGGCTTGGTAAAGTGGTTACGGGCCGCACTAAAATTTTCACATATATAATACAGGAGCGGACCCAGCTTTTTTCTGAAGGGAACAAAAACACTTACCTGTTTTCCCATTCCAACTGTCAAATTAAAGAGCTATGAAGAAATATCGGCGCCACCCCCATCCTTACATCGAATTACAATTTATTTTCCAAGATCTTTTTGCTATTTTGACATTAGAAATGTTTTACACTAAAAATGTTTGTTTTCATGACAACCCACGGCGGGCCGCACGGCACGGCGGGCCGCATGCGGCCCGCGGGTCGCGTGTTGTGCACCTCTGATATACAGTTACAAAATGTAAATCAACTAAACAATTAGTGGTTTTAAGGTTTCCTGAGGGACCTTTCGGCCATCGAGCAGGACACCATTATGATAAAATAAAAATGTAAAGTGTCATGAATGAAACAATTATTATTCAGAGTTAATTAGAGAATTTGTTCAATGGATAATTTAAATTAAACAGTAAATCAGATATAACATTACTAATGTATGACGTCTCGGACATTATTCCTGGATGAAGAAACCGACGTTAAACCTAAATCAAAATTATTACTATTATTATTACTATTATTGTATATAAATACTAACTATTTATTTGGTATGCCTCTAACCTTTCTAATTAAATTATTAATATGAATATCAAAATTTAAGTTCTCATCGAGTCAAACACCAAGATATTTAACACAATTAACTCTAGTATGTCTCTAGTGTTTGGTATGTCTGGTATTTTAGTTATGTCAGCTAAGAGTAACCTGGTTCGCTTCAATAGCACCATGCTAACACCAGTAGAATTTCATAATAATATGGACTTAACAAAACTGCTATGTAACTGTAAACTCTAACGATATTATTTTTCTTACAAAACTGTGGATTGCTGTAGTATTGTAACAGTAGAACATAACAAGTAGTAGGCCTACTCTGGGTTCTCGCTGTTTATGATCCAGCAAACTGGAACTACATGCCCTTTGACCTGAGCGTCCAGAGTAGGCCTAAATCAATTCATTAATTTTGACAAATGCGAAACGCTCTCTTTTTAAAACAGGTATAAAACACTTAGCTGACTGCACAGCACTTCTGAGAAATAAATAAATAATAAAATAAAATATTAAAGACCATCAGTTTACAGACTCTGAGGTAGCCTACATCTACAGAGGCCTACAGTATGTAGAGGCGCTTTGTATTGTATTGAATTGATGGCTGTAACAGTTACTAGTTGGGTAGTCAATTCAGTTGAAACTTGAGAACAAATTTGGACAGTTTAAACAATTCATTACAAGGTCACAAGACAATTTATAAGATATTAAACGCATGTAGCTAGCTTATGCCTATAGGCCTATGTCATACATAAACACATGAGTAGGCCTATGGTTATGAGTAACATGGACTTTGTCTTTGTATGTTAAAACACTGACATTAGACAATGTGTTCTCAGAAACACATAGTTTAGTTTCACGAGAGCGTAAACTAAATCAAATAATAATATTGGTCACTGATATCAAGTAGGCGGTGTTAGGTGATCTTTCTCTCTCTCTCTCTCTCTCTCTCTCTCTTTCTCCCTTTGTTTCTTTCTCTCTCTCTCCCTCTCTCGCTCTTTCTCTTTCTCTTTCTCTCTCTCTCTCTCTGTTTCTTCACATCTACATTTCTACAATACAATACAGTGACGTCCGGTTTCTCACTCGAGGGCGATGTCGGGTCAGGGATGTCCCAAGTTGACTATGCAACTGGAAGTAGTTCTGTGCCAAAATAACACATTTGCTCATTTGCTAATGTATAGGCCGAAGAGAATGCGAGATCCGAAACTGTGCAACTCCAAAAAAGTGGCAGTACAATATCTTCAGCGCCAACCTCGATCTGTTTCACAGCTAATTTTAATCCACGGGCCTTTTAGGTCTGTATGGGCTTTATCATACATACCTAGATAAGTCTAGGCTACATTATACGATTGGCTACTGTAGTATAATACAGGTAATAATAATATGATGTCTACTGTAGGCATTAATCAAATCAAATGTGCGGTTTATTGTCCGGTTCATCATCTGACGACGACATCAATGACGTATATGGCCTATGTCTACGCTTTAATTTTTGTTTGCCAAATTTTGTTTACCCCAGGATCGGTTACACAGTCAGGCCATGGAACATCTAATAACAAATAACTGAAGTATAGGCTGTTTAATAGTATATTGTAATATGCCCGGATGGGCGTATACCCCATTGCAATGTAAGTTGATGGCCCTAAAATAGCCTATAGCCTAATGGTGAATCCCTAGGCCTCGTATCTTAATCATCGATATCATTATAAATAACATTTATTTTGTGGGATATTTCTGGCATAAGATAATTTTGACATCACTCGAGCTTCCTAAGCAAGGCTACTGTTCACTATAATCATGTAGTTTGGTCGCCAAAAACTTTTCACAGATTGAAATATCATTTGAACCGTAGCCTTAATAGGTCGTGAAGATCAGATTATGAGGTGGTTTTTCGTTGTCTTTTTCATTACCTGCGTTATTCTCAGCATCCTCACCAGTATCGGCTTTTAGAATTATTAATTAAGGGTAGACTAAAATATTGCTACACATCCTGGGAAATCAAAATTGTCGTCATTTAATTATGAATCATAAGATTTATAATCTACAATAACCTACAATAATTGCGTTGCGTTGATAACAAATAACATGTTAACGTATAATGGAGACAGAGAGGCCAGTTCATTGCAACATTGTATCATGCAACAATTTTTTTACTTTTAATTTTATTGCATTCACCGATTTTCTAGAACAAGGGCCACTTCCTGCAACCCCTTGTCAAAGCCTGTCAATAATATGTGAAGCTGTAATGCTAAGCTTAACTTCGGTTTCAATATCAAAAGATGTCTGTCAGCGACGGACCTGGTTTTGACTCGACCGAATTCTCGATATCCTGCTTATCGAGCAAGCGTGTTACCGACTATCCAACCGGATGTTGCATAGACTAGGCTTCAAGCCCAATAGGCACATAGGTTAATTAGGCCTATCTCTTTTCACAATTAAATTTTGAATCTTTAAATAATTTAGTAATCTTTTAAGTTTATTAATTATTTATATCAAGGCTATATTATTAATTCGATGCAGTACAATCGCTACAAAATAGCCTACAATAGCCTACAATATCCCTGACATCGCCTTCGGGTGAGGAACCGGACGCTAAATCCTCATTGTATTGTATTGTATTGTAATAGCCTACAATAGCCTACAATAGCCTACAATAGCCTACAATAGCCTACAATAGCCTACAATA
>JAQFZF010003748.1:0-11107 GCA_034695365.1 Enchytraeus norvegicus
ATCTAAGGTATACTTACTACAAATGTGTTGAATATTAGTTGACTATTTGTTGAGTTATACAAAATATAAATGAGGCTTCCGATTTTCGTGGACACGGTGTACTTTTGAGTAGTTAAACTAAGATACCAGCCACAAGTGCCTAAAAACTTCTATTTTCAGCGCTTCTACCGGTTGATTTCTAATATTTTGCAAGTCTGTGCCGCTTATTGTTGACCAAGTAGAATACCTGAAGAAGTAAATGAAGGACTCGTCACTAAATCTTCTCGTTCTCTTACTAAGTCTAAGGGCCGTCACTGATATATCCATCTTTATTCGTCACTTGGGCATAGAAACAAATTGCAACACAAAACAAACAGAAATAGAAAAACAAATCGAGAAATGGCAGAAAGTGCACAAAACACCGGAAAAAACGTGCACATATTATGTGTCCATTGTGACGTTAAATTCGGTTTTAACCTTTTTCAGCCTTAACTTTCTCGATTAGCAGGATATCACTGGTTCGCTTCTCAGCCCGGTCCGTCTCTGACAGTATCCCTCGTCATACGGAAACTTACGTTGGACTTATCCCTTTGACGGTGGCAGCTTTCTCTCAACTTCACAGCGCGAGTTACCGCCGTGGAATATTTTAATTTTATAGGTTTTGTTAGCCGTCAGAGATTATAAGCCCGTTCTAACTGCATACGAAACCAAACTAAATTGATTTACAGGGTAATAGGCTAATAGCTAAACAGTGTTGACTACCTATAGCCTATAGGCCTAATAAATCTTTGATTAGGCATCAAGGGCGCCCGCAGAACAAAATATATTGGACGCACATTTTAATAAATTTCAAAGTAAATTTAGTCAATAATATTGTACAGCAGCCTATTGCATTTCATTTACTTTCAAACGGCGATTTATTCAAACGCAAGTCAGATTCTTCTATGCCCACTGCTGTCAAACTTCTCAATGGTTGCTTTTATTTAAGCAGAAGATATATGAGTAGGCCCTATATGCGGATAAATGCGCAGGATTGCATGTCTTTCCGAACCCATTGTCGAACGCAAATAGGTTTCATGCCTCTTCAGCGAACTGAAACGCCTTTCAGCTGAAGCAGCAGAGACGGGCATGGTCAAGAAAATTAGTAAAACAATTTCGATTTCGGGATAGCCTACATGGCTTTGGCGATGTGGTGTAATATGAATGTGGAAACGTCTTCGTGCCCATCGAAATGTCTTGACGGCCATCGCTCAAGGTCTAATTAAGATTTTCACAGTTGATGAATGACTTGTAACTGTCCTTTATAGCCAATCACGAATGCCTTCAGAACTGAGATTCTTCACAAAGTCAGGCAGCAACACCTGAACTTTTACTCTCTTTCTCGCTAGCTTTAGTCTCGCCCCTGGACAGGTGCCTGATGTTTCCTCGTGACCTGTTCAACGAGTCGCACAAAACTCCTTCTGCCTGTCAGCTTTTTCATGGACTATGGATAAACAGTAGGCTGGCCTAACTGTTAGGCTGATCGTTTGTCTGATGCGCCGATAGAGTTGACGATATAGATGATACAATGGCATACATAATATTTCTCACTTCCTTGCAGCTATGAACGATAGTTAGGTTAAACTTGTACGCACGACATGAACATCTGCAGAAAATCTAGCTTGTTGGCCTACTCATTTAGTGCGGCCACTGATAGAGTCAAATTAAATTCATAGTAGTCATATTACTGACATCGATGATTCATCGGTGATTCATCGATGATGATGATAATGATGGCACGATGAGCTTTAGGCCTAGGTTAATTAATTTAATTAATTGCCCCTCCCTCCCCGAAAAGACCTAGGTTCACCCCTGGCAACCAGGAAATAAACCAACATAATCATCTAAGATATTGAAGAAATAATTATGAAGATAATAATATTATTGCAGATTTGGGAGCTATAGTTGACATTGTGAAACTATTGTGTGTAGGATAATTTGATGCAGCCCCGTAGCCAGGATTTCATCAGAGGTGAGGGCTATGATTTCTGTGGTGGGGCTATACAAAAACTTGTTGTCTTGTGGCAACTCACGACCGGAGGGGGGGGGGGTGAAAATGAAACAGCAAAGATAGGTCCTATAGACTATAGACTATAGTGAAAATCAAACAGCAAAGATAGGACCTATAGACTAACTAGAGCTAATGAACTCTCCCTTCCCCCCTGCCCAACATCTCCCTCCCCCCCACAGGTTGTGCTTTGCATGTCCATCAATAAGGCTCTGCACTGTCTGGACCGTCTGTCTCGACTATGCGTCTGGAGTCATGTATGGTGAAACAGTGGTTATCCTCTTTCCAGGTATGGTGAAACTGTGGTTATTCTGTTTGAAGGCCGGAGTGTGGGGTTTCCGTGTGTGGTTTATTTCGTGATCTTTATTTCCATTCTCAACCCTTCTTAACCCGGGCAGAGCCGGAAACCTCAACTACAGACTTATTGGGTCACCGATAACTGCACGTGTTTCGTAAGAGCCGACTAACTAAGATACTGAGGAAGGAAATGGCCCCCAAACAGTTGTGATGTATAAAAACTATATAAGAGCAAAGTTGGTGAAACTTTGTGTTTATCTGTCATTTCACATATACATTTCAGATATGGGTCCAAACAATAAATCTAAATTCATTTCCTCCCGGGCAACGCCGGGTACCCCAACTAGTAATAAATAATAATAAGCTACAGTATGCACGGAAGTATTTTTTAAACTTCCTTTTTCCACACACTGCCAAACAGACGTTTTTACAAGGTTTCCTTTCCTTAGTATGCCTCGCGACACGTTCAATAATATATTATGGACGAGGTGACAATGAAGAATTGAGAATTCAGATTTTTCAAAAATAAGTATATATATTATTTGTGTCTACACTTCTTTGTTTTATCGTTATACATTGCATTAGATCTTAAGAGCCCCGAGTTTACAAACCCGATGATTTAATTAAATCCACAAATTATGTATTCTTAACCAACAGAACGAAATGAAAGACATTAAAAGCAACAGACCAGTGCACGTAGTTCAATGTGCCAGGTCCCGAGAGGTGGTTGTGTTGAGAGTTGAAGTTGCTTGGATACAACACCTGAACAATTTAAAAAAAACAAGGAATCACATTAATTGTGAGTAAACAATACAATACAATGAGGGTTGGACGTCCGGTTTATCACCAGCGACCCAAGGCTATGCCAGGGACGTTTCAGCAGAATATGCAACTGCAAGTAGTTCCTTACTACCAAACACATTTGCAAATATAAACACCAAAGAAAATCTAACATAATTACATTTAAAATTACTCCCGTGTTGGAAGAATATCTCCGTTGCTCAATGGTTAGAGCGTCAACTAGTTTGTGTGTCATTTGCGCAGAAGGTTCCGGGTTCTATTCCTTGTCGAATCAATCAGAGAATCTCAGACGAGATTTATAAGCATGTGACTACTACTGTGACAGAAGATGGTCACCACAGGTCTGGCGTATATGATCTAATAAAACAATTGGATTGTATAGGGCCGCTGGCCACTTCACGTCAGACTTGGGAATTTTTCACCTGTGTGCAGCAATTTCTCAAGATGGTGAGCAGCTCCGCATAAAGGTTCGGTAACCAGTATGGCACATCACCTTTACGTACTCTTATATAACACAGCAGGGTTGAATGAACCCACTTGCGTGCATATAATATTATGAATATATCAGTGCACTGGCTGAGCCAGTAGCACATGGGTTAAGTGTCTGACTCGGGCGGGCTTCACGGTTCGAATCCCAGGGCTTATCCGTCACTGATGTAGCCGTTAGACAGCGAAACTGACGTTGCATTCGGTTTTAGTCTTCATTAAACAATAATGTAACTACTGCATATAATTATATAGTATATACCTGATGTGCTGTTAGTCTTCAACCATTGCACTATCTTGTTTCCCGAGTTATCCTAAAACATTTGCATAAATAAATCTTCATCAATAAAATAGGCGGCGTTATACTACAGAAATACAATACAATAAAATGCAATAAAATATGGGTTTAATATCCATTTCATCATCTGACGACGATATCAGGGACGTCTGCAGCAGCACAAGTTATCCTAACTGGTTGCTGGTCCACTCGTGCACAATTAGAAAGTAACAAACCAGTGCTGAAAGAGAACAGGGGTCAACACTGGTCCAACACGGTGCAAGTTAACTTATTCATAAACAGACAAGAATAAAAGTAAAATATCTAAGAGGAATAAAAAATTGTAATCCTACTACCGGAAATAGTAATGCTCTAACGAAGATGAAGTGGCAATAAATTTCACATTGTCGATGCGGGAGAGAGAGGCAAAGATCTCCTACCAACCGTGGCCTACTTTGAATTTTAGGAAAGAAGAGTAGCATAGATCGAAGAGTGCGAGGATTAGAAAAACTAGAAGGCCTAATGCTGTGAAACTAGCACAGATAAAAAATGATGCAAAGATTCTGAACACTGTTAGCCTACTCTGAGTATTAATCTTATTTAAATATGGAATAGGGTTTCTTATGCTACATCAGTTTCTTATTGCTTAGGAAGAAAACAGTGCAGCGATGCAATAGATATTAGGCCTACAGGCTAATTATAGTCAAATAGAGTTGTTCACGAGTCCGGTCCATCCACGGGTCGGGTCCATTCACGGGTCGGGTACATTCACGGGTCGGGTCCATTCACGGGTCGGGTTCATTCACGGGTCGGGTCCATCCACGGGTTGGGTCCATTCACGAATCGGGTGCATCCACGGGTCGGGTCCATTCACGGGTCGGGTCCATTCACGGGTCGAGTCCACTCACGGATCGGGTCCATTAACGGGTCGGGTCCATTCACGGGTCGCGTCCACTCACGGATCGGGTCCATTCACGGGTCGGGTCCATTCACGGGTCGGGTTCATCCACGGGTCGGGTCCATTCACGGGTCGGGTCCATTCACGGATCGGGTCCATTCACGGGTCGAGTCCATTCACGGGTCGGGTCCATTTACGGGTCGGATCAGGATTGATCGGGTCGGACTATATGCACATGTAATATCACAGATACAGTAACTACAACATATAATTATCACGATCCAATTGATAATTATGATTGAATTAGTTTAATTAATTAATGTAAGAGAATTCTAACAACCTATATCCTTATTTTGAGCTATATGTGTCTTGTGCTGGTGACTTGTGTATTTAAGTGACAACTTTTCTAAAGAAATAAATTTTGGAAATGGGTCGGGTTTGGTCCAACAACAGTTGTATTCTTGAGCGTCGGGTTGAGTCGAGTCTGCTGACTGGCGGGTCAATCAATAAGGATTTTACGTCCGGTTCCTCAACCGCAGGCGATGTCAGGGGCGGGACGGGACGACGAAATTTGAGCAGGAAACTCACTCTGAGTCACATGAGAAAACAAATTTGGATTCTCTGGACTTTTACCTTTGATCGCCGAGAGTGACATACTTTTATAGTTCCTTCTGTAAAATATCTATACACTATCTTTGAATAAATAAATAAATAAAATAAATAAAGGTTAACGTCCGATGGATTTATAGATTCATTGAGCTATTGATTGATTGGTTGTGTTACACAGCTAGAGATCCTGATCTGTGTAGCAGATGAACAGGACCCAGCTATAGAGCTGGTAAATAAGATCAAGCAGCGGTACCCATTGGTGGATTGTAAGCTGTTTCTTGGAGGGGGTAAGGACGGCATAATCAACCCACTAATCCACAACCTCACTCCGGCGTACGAGGCGGCTAAGTACGACGTAGTGTGGATCAGCACGAGTAGAATCAAAGGTTTGGCATTGTTAGATTTATTATTGGTCTCTCTGATCCAATACTAGAATCCAAGACTTCATATATGTAACTAAAATGTAGTCCTTAACATGGACAAAATATATTTATACCTAGAGTTAATTGTATAAATAATTGGCACAGGCCAGATTCTTTAGGAAATTATTATTCCAACTTGCACAGTAACATGTGCAGATTAATATGAAATATTACTCGAAAAAAGAGCTTACATAGTTTTTATGCAAACTTAAAAAATGCATAAACCTACCAGGCACCTTCATCGTCAGTTTCGTTTTTTGGCACGAGTCGCATTCTTTAAGAAATTATTATTCCTACTTACACAGAGCCAAGTGCTGATTAATATGACATATTACTCAAAAATAGAGAATGCATAGTTTTTATGCATACTAAAGAAATGTATAAACCCACCAGGCACTTCTATCGTAAATTTGGTGTTGTGGCACGAGTCGGATTCTTTGAGAAATTATTATTCCAACTTGCACAGAGCTGTGTGCTGATTAATATGACATATAACTCGAAAATGGAGCATACATAGTTTTTATGCAAACTTTAAAAATGTATAAACCTACGAGGCACCTCCATCGTCAGTTTTATGTTTTGGCACGAGTCGCATTCTTTAAGAAATTATTATTCCTACTTACACAGAGCCAAGTGCTAATTAATATGACATATTTCTCAAAAAAAGATCATACATAGTTTTTATGCAAACTAAAAAAATGTATAAACCTACCAGGCACCTCCAGCGTGAGTTTCAAGTTTTGGCACGAGTGACATTTTTAAAGAAATTATTATTCCTACTTACAGAGAGCCGTGTTCTGATTAATATGGCATATTACTCAAAAATGGAGCATACATAGTTTTTATGCAAACAAAAAATGTATAAACCTACCAGGCACCTCCATCATCTGTTTCGTTTTGGCACGAGTCGCATTCTTTAGGATATTATTATTCCTACTTACAGAGAGCCGTGTGCTGATTAATGTGACATATTACTCCAAAATAGAGAATACATAATCTTCGTTCAAAATTAAAAAATGTATAAACCTACCAAGCACCTCCATCGTCAGTTTCGTGTTTTGGCACGAGTCACATTTTAAAATAAATTATAATCTACTTGCACAGAGCTGTGTGCTGATTAATATGACATATCACTCGAAAAAATATATATATATTTAGATATATTTATTATAGACCACCAAAAAGGGTTAGGTAACCCTGTACAGTTACTGTACAATATACAAAGATAAATGACAAATACTACAAGTCAATTACAACAGCTAACTATGGTGATCAATATAAAAACTAAATTTAAAAAAGAAGTGAATGAACCAAAACTGTGAACCAATAAATGTAAGAGGAGCAGATAAATATTAATTTGAAAAAGAAAAAAGAAGTGAATGAACCAAAACTGTTAACCAATAAATGTAAGAGGAGCAGATAAATATAAATTGTAAGTTATTAATTAATTAAAATAATTGGTAACCGGTACATTCATTTAATATTTGCAGTAAATTAGAGCTATGAAAACAAAATTCTAGTTCTAAGGGAACAGGTAATCTTATCAAACTAAATTGTGAAATAAAATCTTTAAATGAAACATTATTGAATAAAATAGCAGACTAATAGTTGCACAATATATATTTTCTCAGCTTAACATTAAATGAATTGCCAGATGTAGCTGAACGGACCTCAGATGGTAGCAACTCCCAATATCTGGGACCGCGTATAGATATGCATTTTTCACGAACATAAGTCCTAAACTTAGGTACATTAAACACAGAGAAATGTCTAAACTTATATAAGGTGTTAGAAGTGTTCTGCAAAACAAGAGAAGTACTGCAAGAATATGAAAGTTCTTTACAAATGAATGGAGATAGCACATAGTTTTTATGCAAACTAAAAGAAATGTATAAACCTACCTGGCACCTCCATCGTCAGTTTTGTTTTTTGGCACGAGTTGCTTTCTTTAAGAAATAATTGTTCCTACTTACAGAGAGCCGTGTTCTGATTAATATGACATATAATTCGAAAATGGAGCATACGTAGTTTTTATGCAAACTTAAAAAATGTATAAACCTACCAGGCACCTCCATCGTAAGTTTCGATTTTTGGCACGAGTCGCATTCTTTAGGAAGTTATTTTTCCTACTTACAGAGAGTCGTGTGCTAATTAATATGACATATTGCTCAAAAATAGAGCATACATAGTTTTTATGCAAACAAAAAATTTATAAACCAACCAGACACCTCCATCGTCAGTTTCGTGTTTTGGCACAAATCGCATTCTTTAAGAAATTATTATTCCAACTTTCACAAAGCCGTGCACTGATTAATATGACATATGACTCAAAATAAGAGCATACATAGTTTTATGCAAACTAAGAAATTGTATAAACCTATCAGATACCTCCATCATCAGTTTCGAGTCTCGGCACGAGTCTCAATCTTTAAGAAATTACTATTCCTACTCGCACAGAGCTGTGTGCTTACTAACATGACATATTGCTCTTTATTCTTTATCATTCCTACTTACACAGAGCCTTCTGCTGATTAATACGACATATTACTCGAAAAAGAGCTTACACAGTTTTTATGCAAACAAAAAAATGTATAAACCTACCGGGCACCTCCATTCTCAGTTTAGAGTTTTGGCATTAAATATTGCTTTAACTATTGCCCCTGTTATTTTTCATCTTCTCTATCTAAAATGAATTTTATTTTCGGTTTTTAATTTTTCTATCTATTTTTTTTTTTTTCTTTTTTTGTTGGCCGAATAAATATTTCCTTGTTTCTTTCTTTCATTTTTCGGCGGACAAAAAATTCATTTTTCGGTCGACCTCTAGATACAGTTGATGAATAGATAGATTTTGTGTGATATATACGTCGCAGCTAACACAGAGATCTTGATGGACATGTTGTCAAAGCTCAACGACCCGCGGGTTGCTCTTGTTCATCAGATGCCCTTCACTACGGATCAGGCGGGACTCGCCGCCGCTGTCGAGAAGGTATTGTCATTGCTTGTAATATGGACTTTTAGTTTTGCTTTCTTATAGACATAAAATATTTTGCTGATTGTCTTCTGATCACTAAACCGGCACCATTTAGGATTTCTTTTTTTTCTTCTGCACATGTTTCCGTCAACCGTTTTAGGTGAACTGGTTGCTTAAATATGGGCAGAACCTGGATTGCTACATATTTCTGTCAGTATTCTTCCTATTTCCAGGTCCATGATATACAACCCTTTCAGCATTCTGTCTTGTTCTTTTCATATATCTACATATAATTTCATTATTTTTCTTAGTTAATTGTTTTCCTTTGCTGTTTTCTCTCTGGTAAACTTCAGAATATACCAACCAAAAGCTGCATGGCGCACGCAGTGCATGTGTTTTGTAGAAACTGACAAACGCTGTAATTGAGGAAGGATAAGGAGATCCACCTTTGAAAACAGAATAATCTCAACGAAAATATGACAAACAAACTATCCAGTTATATGCCATGTACCTGCCATTAAACAGTGCACTGAGAGAGAGAAAGATAGATAGAGAGACTGTTATACTATATAACTTTTGCTTATTGTTTCAGGTATATTTTGGTGCCAGTGTAGCTAAGTACTACTTAGCCTTCCACATGCTGGGGATCAGCTGCTTTACGGGGATGTCATATCTCGTCAAGAAATCGCATCTTGATGAAGTTAAGGGCGTCTCATACTTTGGTCGCTTCCTTGCTGAAGATTTCTTTCTTGCCAAATACTTGCACAACAAGTAAGTCTCTCTGAATTGTTTTTGAATTGCAGATTCATGTAGTGAGAAGAAATCAGTAGACATCGCTGATATCGTCATCAGATGACGAAACTGACATTAAACATTTTAATTCTATTATTGTAGTACTAATTTAAATTTATTAAGTTATTACAAAAAAGGACATTTAGAGTGCCACTATATACTAAATATTTATACATTCATAAGCACACAGAGAATATTGGAGATATTATACATAATGAAGATAAATATTGTAAATAATAAATAAATTCTTATAATAAATATAAGAATTATTTATTTGACAATGCAGGTAAATGAGTCGTGTTATTTATTATGTTATTTATTATGTTATTTATTATGTTATTTATTATGTTATTTATTATGTTATTTATAATATTATTTCAGGGGCTTCCTACATAGAGTATCGTCTATACCTGCCCAACAGAACGTTGCTTCCACGTCGGTAGCGGCTTATAAAGATCGCATGGTTCGGTGAGTCATCTCTCATTGATCATTCAAAATCAAATAACGATTTAATGTCAGTTCATCAGCTGACGACGAGATCAGGGACGTCTCAGACATTATTGCCACACCAGCTGGCCCACCCAAACAGAGCCGGAAGGCACATAGAACTTCAAGCACATAGCACATGCTGAAAGAGAAATATTTATTGTGCCCAGATGGCGAATAGAGAATTATTTATTGTGCAGTTTTGGCAGTGCACATGATGCCTAAACTGGCTGAGTTCCTAGAGCTGCTCAGTGAGACTGTACTGCTGGGGGTGTATGGTATCCCTGACGTCATCTTTGATTAAGAAAATTGACGTTAAACCATTTTATTATTACTGGGCAATAGTTGGTCTACTTTCTCATGCATCAGACTTTGTATTGTCTAGTTATGTGAATGAACTGTGAATAAGCTTGTATTGTAACACTTATATTGTTGAACATATCCGTTATGTTGTCATTAGATGATGAAAGGAACTTAAATTCACATTGATTGATTGATTGATGGCAGGTGGTTACGACTGCGGTTGAACATGATGCCGATAACCGCCGGGTTCTTAGAGCCGTTGGGTGAGAGCGTACCGCTGGGTGTCTATGCCGCGTGGTCGGCTCAGCATCTGTTTGGTTGTAACCCCTATCTGTTCTTTTTCTGTCACTGGATCATCTGGTTCATTCTGGATTACATTCAACTAACTGGCGTACAGGTACTTTCAATGAGTTTAGATTAGAACTGTAAGAAACTCTATTTAAATTGTACACCGTGTTTGAAAACAACCGAGAACACAGTATGTGTTTGATTTTCTACCAAAGTAATAGTGTGTTTCCTTTGATATTTGGCATGCATCAACAAGGGCCAATTTGTAATTTATAGTGAAAATTGTAAGAGAATTGGACGCATAATCACTGAGATATTACATTTTGTGCGTAGCTCCTAGTAAGATCTTGATTCCAATATGGACAAAACAGTATATACTATATAGTATACTGTATGGGTTAGCGACATCGGTAGAGTGTTCGCCTCAGAAGCAAGTGAGCTTGAAGTGACC